>WEIT01007475.1:3225-15120 GCA_013389985.1 Dryoscopus gambensis
CAGGCATTGTCTCTTGACTCAGGGGGATCACTTCTATATATTGTGATTATTTTTCATGATCTTCATTGAAACATGTTTATTAAAACAAAAAAAGAAACAAAGCTTAAAAGACTAAATAAAATAACCTGCCCAAAAATATGAGCAAGAACATTTATCAGAAAACAGATGGTCTCTTATACACAGAATTAAACATCTCCAAAAACATAACAATCCATTTATCTTGATGAATTCATCCTCTAGCAGATATCTCAAATAGCAGCAGCAATTTAACTGCAGGTCTGGAAAACACATTTCCATGAGGATACATGACATAGAAATCAGTTCTGGATTTCAGTTTTTCACATGTTGAACAGGAATATTTTGGTAAGTTTTCCCTTCTCCTGATCTCATCTTCAGTCAGAAAAACTTTCTCTCCTAGTCCTGAGGCTTAAGGGCACCGAATTTCATTCCAGAGCACAATTTAAGCAACTGTACAACTCTTTTAAGTACTACCTTCTTGCATTATCTTCCACTGAGTCATTTGGAAATTAGACCTGGGTTCTGCACATGCCTTCTGTTACAAGAAATCTCAAAGAAATTGAATTATCAGGCTTTCCACCTCATTTTCTACCACTGAAGAAGTTTAATAACAAACTTTTTGTAATGGTCAGTGATAACAATTTAAAAAAATTTTTGAGCACACTGAAAATTAATTGTTTACTTTGTGCATATACAGAAACTCCTGTGCTATCACCACTGAGAAATGATTAGTCAGGACAGCCTTTTCAAATATTTCTCAAAGACATAGATAACTCCTCTTGACCAGAAAATTTTGAAAAATGGCAGAGCAATATAGAAACTGACAATTTTAACATATTCTTCTGAGGAATTCACTGTAGCACTGTAAACTATAAACATTAATGCCACAAACCATCTCTGACTTGATTGTCATGGCATTTACCAGTGGTTTTAGATTAGAATACTTCTATAGACTTTCTGCAGGAATTTGTATTACCACTGAGCATACCTGAGTGATTAACAGTGTTCTTGTAGCACTGAAAGGCTCCCTTAAATAGATACATATCAAACTATTTAGTCCTCTGAAATTAGAAGGAAATGATAATGGGAATATGACTAGAAAGCCTTGATGCAGTAAGGAAAAATATTTCCTGAGGTGTCACAGAACCAATATTTTTTACATACTGGATTTGCAGCATTTATAGCATACTGGATCCAGTGTTAGTTTCTCAGGATCTCCTGGTCAATGCATACAGTCATTTCCATAAGAGCCCACAGCACAATGTAAACACAGAGGAAAGGTCCAAACAAGTTATCTTCCTAAGCATTTACACCACCTAATGAATTAAGTTGGTGAAAACTTGGTCTCACATTTTAAAGATATGCTAATTCAGGTTTCTCACAGGATAATCTGCTTCTGTTGTCAGAATCGGTGATGTTACTTCCTTGTCATCAGATTACTGATATGGCAAGACTCACTTTTCCCTAGGCACTTAGAAAATGGGAAGAACTGCAAGAGCTAGAGTGTAGATGGGAACTCTGGGGATTTGTAATGCATTATTATAAATTGCTTTGCTATTTATGTAGATTTAAATAATAAAATATACCCATAAGCCTTCTTATCAGCCACATTAAATATGTTTTCAAGGGAAGGACTAAGCCAACCTGCATTTAAAATTCCTCACTGCCTTTGCCTCCTATCATTGCTGTGGGATTTACACGTCCCCACACACTCGTGTGACAGCGTGTGCAGAGGGACCCAAAGCAGGCTATTTTGAGCCAAGGGAGAGTGTCTGTTATAGGAGCTTGAGACATTACTCTGGACAGGGCAAGACTTGCCAGCTATCTCTGCTTTATTATGAGCAATTAATCTCGAGTGCCTTTTCTGACTATCACTGAGGCAGGGTGAGCTGGGAGAAGAGGCAATACATCAGGCAGAGGGCCCCAGGATATTAATGATTTTTCAATATGCTAACACCTGAAATTCTAGCCTAAGACCAGTGAGCAAGTCATGCAGATCCTTTTAAGATAATATATTGGGTATGTGAAAGGAACATATGGAGAAAGGAGATACACTTTTGGTATGTACTGAACAATTCTTTAACTGCCTATAATAATGTATTGTATTTACCCATGTGGCCTAATGAAATGTGACTGCAAAATGAAGTGTTTTCTCAGAAACCCTGTATTTACACGTCTTTCATATGTGTGAGACACTGACCAGAGGGTGAATCTTCATTGCTAGCCCATGGCTGTGTAGAAGAATCTAAAAAAATAGTTTCCAATACAGTACACAATGTTTCTGTGAATAAATTCTACAATAAATTCCAGAAGATTTCTACTGCCTTCTGCAGTTAAGTTGAAACATCATGTCAGAAAGGTGAAAAAGAACCAAAAAAAAAGGGACCTTAAGGACAATGACAAAATGCCTGGGGATCTGTATTGAGTCGGTTCAATAAAAAAATGTCTTTATCTTATTTCTTAAATAAATGAGACTGGGATAACATAAATACTGAATAACATTGTCTGTTTTCTTGCCAAAGCAAGTTATTTTCTACAAAATTTTGATTTATCCTCCTCTTAACCACTCCTTCCTTTCTGAGCTGTTCCTCACATTTACCTGGGGTGTGCCTTGGCAGTTTACTTCACAGCATCTCTCTTAAGCAGACAAGTCATAAGAAAGAAACCTCTTTGTCTCTCATGTGCAAAATTTTGTTTTGGAAAGAAGCCTTAAGAAGTTTTTAAAAGGTCAGTTAATCAATCAGGCAAAAGTAAAAATGTTATTTGACTCGGAAGCCTGGCCACACCACTCAAATAATGAATGATGAACGCTGAGCCTTGACTGAATCCTTACAATCAACAGCCCATGACTAATCGATAGGCTGACATTTTCACACAGTTGCAGAAGGTGATCAAATTTCATAAATATCAGATTGTTGTCGGAAAAAAAACTGCAGAGAAGAAATAAAAGAAAAAAAAAAAAGGGATGAAAATTTACCAGTGACCTCCTCACTGGTGGCTGTGGGCCCAGGGTGCTGCTCCTGTGTGCAGGGAGAAGATGCCGCCTGCAGCCCTGCCAGCCCTGCCCTGCCCAGGGGTGTGCAGGTACCAGTCTGGCCAATGAAAGACAGCTGGGATTGTGGAAGGATGGCTCTCACAGCCACGCCCAGGGTAAGATGTATATTCCCTCACACACACAAATGTACACCACATCACATGAATGAGGACTTGATTAGTATCTCAGAAGGCAAGTTATTAATGCTTAATCTGTCTGGAGAGGTCATTTCTGAGTCACTACTGAGCAAACTTAAAAAGGCCAGCTGGGTAAATAATTAAGAGAGCAGTTAACAGGGACCAGGATTACTTGATGACCTGGGCTATGTAGAAAAATTGTAGTTTAAGGTCATGAAAAAACTATTCACAAGAACAAAGGATGAAAAACACAGTGTGTGCTGGAAAGCATATGCCCTAAAAAGAATTAACATTAAATTCCAAAGCAGTGCTGTCGCAAAAGCAGTCAATATTGCCCAAGATTGAACAGGAGCATGAAAACAGGAAAGTGGTTTTTATCCATGTAGCCGGTCTGACACAGGAAGAAGGCATGCAAGCTTAACTCCACAACAGGATGTTTAAAATCTGGGGAACACGAAGAACAAAAATGTCACAGAAATTATTCAAATCTTTAAGTAAATGCCAGGTCTGTTTAGTTTATCAAAAACAAGTTTGAAGGCTGATTTGATTGCAGCATATATGTATGTACTTTCCAAAGTGAAACAAGCTTTTTGAGTTAGAAGATTGAAGACAGAACTAGTGGTGGAAATCTAATGCTGCAATAATTCAGATTAGAAATTGCAGAAATTTTATTCTTTAATGTCTTCTTTTTTTTCTTTGGACTTGTTGGCAATTATCCACTGAAAAGGGATAAAAAAGGAAGGGGTTTATTCTCCAGTTTCTGTTGTCTTCAAATAAGGATGTTTATCTGAAGATTTGACAACATGAAACTGGTTTTTAGAAGTCAGAGTGCAAGGTACAAACTGTTAACTTTATAATCTTGCTAGTTAGTTCTAACTTTGAGCTGTGTTGATCCAAATACTGGGTTTCAGCCTGAGGTCTCTTGCCACATTCCCAGTTTTGTCATCATTTGAAAATCCAGGTAGCAATTAGTAGGTCAGACATATCTGTGCCCTTAATAGATGAATTTAATATGCAAGCTGCTATCTCCTGATGTCCTCTTATATCTGCAGATTACTGCAAACACTTCTGTTTGGTTCAGCATCCTGGCCAGGCTTCTGCCTAGAGGTGATTTCACTCTGGGCTCTCCCTTCTTCCTCCCATTTAATATACAGCACCAGCTTCAATCTTAAAATCAGGTGGCACTGTTGACATGAGCTTATCTGAGCTATGTCATATGTCATTAAATTTGAGGTGTGAAAAAACTTTTTCAGTCTAAAAAATCAATTAAAATTTCAAAGACAATCTCTCTGCAGCCTTAGGAAACCACCAGCCACTGAGGCTGGTGCAGCCTGACCAAGCTAAATAGAGGAAAAACAATGTGAAGGTGTCTGGGTAACACCTCCTTTGTTTTGGTTTAATATGCTTTTTAACTCAGCCCAAAGATGATTACAGTGAACAAGATTTTTTGAAGGCGTTTCTAGTACTGGGAGTAACTGAACATAAGGTTAGTGGTTCTAGGTTTGAAAGAATGCCCTCCCAGGGGAAATGTCAGTGAAATCAGGCCATACAGACCCAGCATGCATTATTTTCTTTGGTTTGGTTTGGTTGTTTTGCAAACCAGGATTGAAACCTACTGAACACATCCTCAGCCAATATAAAGAAAAAAGAAATTACTGATGATTAACTACATAAGTTATTTTATTTCCCTCCTGGCTTGGTTTGGGTACCTTGAAGGCAGTTAGTTTGGTCTAAATTAAATTGATCTTGTTCTGATCAATGACCAAAATATATTACTTAGAAATTAAATATTTTGCATAAATATTACTGCTTTTATTGTATAGGAGGAAAAAAAAAATTAAAGTAAAGTTTATTATTTGAAGAGGAGAGGTGAGCTTTAGGCAAACAGAAATCTGAGAATTTTAATCCAAATCCATTATGGTTTTGGATTTTTTTCATAATCTTTCATTGGCATTTCTCTCATTTTCTAAGCAATCGAGAATTCGATTTTTTTTTTTTTCCATTGAAATAGTCGTTGAGTATGTAGAAATACTTAACATTGTACTCATTGTCCAATTTTTCAACAAGTATATTATTTGTGGAAAAAAGTTGTATATATGGAGAACAAAAATGTATTTTAAAAGCAAAGCAGTATGCAGTCCTGCACTTTCATAACTGTAGAACAAAGCTTTCGTTTCAATTTCCACTTGCCATTTCTTTCATTGTAAAGTTTTTCACTCCAGTGCAGTGTCTCTAGTGCTAACCTGTCTCCAAACATATTAATATTTTTTTATGTTGTGGCTTTCCTTCAGTCATTCATATCTTCCAGCTATGGGGTATGTGTTCTCAAAAATCCTAGGGCCTGGAGTTTTGCTGTAGAAAATAATCAAATATTAGTTTCATGAGGAACAGCTTCCAATTTCAAATCTGTATCTGAATCACTATGATTAAAAAAATAATCAAACAAAAAACCTCTGTCACTAGCATCATTTCAGTGATCAGGGTGGCAATCTAATGGGAAGACCTATCTATTTGTATTTTTTCAGGGTATCTCATCTCATCTCCTCTCAGTTTTATTGAAATATAATTATTCATTTAATATTTTAACTTTTCTTTTGCAGTTTACAGTTGTATAATTTTGTCTTGTTAATCCCTGACTAACTTTTAGAGACCAATTTCTGTACCAGATTTTGTTTGGAAAATGTGTATGAAGAGCATTTCAGAACTATCATCTAAAGCTCACCTTATAATATAATTCAGAAAAACACAATAAGGGTTAAGAATTAATTTTTCTTAGAAATGAAACAAAAGTTTAGTCTTAAGTAGCTATCCTGAGACAAAAGAGCTAGCTCTTAAAAGATCAAACAGAAGGTGTGTGAGAAAAAAATAATTAAAAACAAAACAAAACAAAAGAAAAAAAACAGAGTCATGTAGAGTTTGCAAATAGCATCTCTTTCTAGAAATGTTTCACTGTCTGGGGTACCTTTATGAAGGTTTGATACACAGCATTAAATGCCTGGCTGGAACTGAGGGCTTCTACCAGTAAATAACTGTAACTCTCTGCATTCCCGAAAGCTGCTATTGTGAATATAGCAGTTATTTCCCTTTTGGCATTTTCTACTCTTTTCAGAATTACTTTTTGTTTTATATACATATAGGGAATTTCTCCCAAATCAGTAGCATCACTGTATAAAATGAAAGAAGAAAAAACCCCAGAAGCTTCACCTTTGTCTGCTGGAAGGTCATATTCATTTTTCCTTTTGCAGCAGAAGAAAATGAAATCAACCTGGTAAATATCTATAGGCAGCCATCAGAAAGAAAAGTGGCTCCTCTGTTCTAAGAGGAAAGGGAAGTAAATTCAAGTCTGACAAAATTGTCACTAGCCAGAACCTGCCAGTCCTGCTTATTTTTAAATCAAACAGCCAGTGGTAATGAGGTGATGTGAGCCTCAGGAAACGAAATCAAACAGCAAAGGTTAGCTCTTAGGAAACCTGCTCAACCTGGTGGTCTATAAGGGTGCAGAAAAGCAGACCTTTGTGTTTTCAAGACCTTGAAAAGTTTATCTCTTACCATGAGTAAAACCCTTTGTCAGCTCCCACTGAGGTTGGTGGAAGGATTCATGCTGTTTCCAGTGGGAAACAGCCTGCCCATGGGAAGTGCAAATATCCAGGATGGTTTTTTCAGAAACAGTCACTAGGGACATGCCTGTTATCACATTCAAATTGACGAATATCCCAAAAGTTTTTTTGGGTTTTGTCCCAGTCTTTTTACTGAAGAAAAAATTGTTTTTAATGTCTGTGATTTTGAGCCTCCCTATTTACAAACTGTGTTTTTCTTGAAATGTGAACACTCACATGTAAACTTTCTTCTATCTCTGGATATACTATAAATCTCATCAGAACTAGGTGATTTCTTGTTCTCATATTAAAGTGGTCTTTTCTCATAAATGTTTATGGAAATTATTAGTTAACAATAATATAAAATCTCTGTCAGAAAAAGGTTTCCAGTAAAAAATCTACATAAATGTTAGAGTATATTTATGACATTTTTGAAAGAAGTTGTAGAACTAATAATAACATTTAAAAAATAAATTTGAAGTAAAAAAAATGTCCAGAGTGCAGTCAGTGTATTTCAGTGCTGCAAATGACAATAACTTGACACTAAATCAGTATCTGCCCAAGTCTATTGAACAAGCATGTTTTACAAATATTGCACACATTTATTAATCAAGAGATATTTGCTACACCACACTCACCTGCAGTCACCTTTGTTTGCACTGAAGGGATATTCCTCCTGGGACCTGTCCCTCTGAGCAGTGGCACACTTGGGTGTGCATTCAGCTGATCACGCCATGGTTATGAGATCTATTTCCATAGCACGCTTGCCGTGATTACTCTCCTGGTTTGAACTGAATTGCACTAGACAGCGCAGCAAAAGCCTCCAAGGAGTTGTCTAGACACCTGAAGCAGTAACTGGAAGGCAAGGGCACATGAGCTTTTATTTACTGAAAGATACTGCTTAAAGACTTTTGAGAAAAGCAGATTTAAAAACCTTGAGACTTAATTCCAGAAAGCAAGACACCTTGGAGGCTTAATTCTGCTCCCACGTGCACACAGTGTAACTCTGAATTAAATGGTGTGATTCTTGTGAAAAGAAAGGTTTAAGATCATAATCAAGGAAAATTCATATGTGAACAAGAGCAGTATTTTTTTCTTAAATTTCTAGATTAATAATAAATTACACATGAATAATCTGAGAACTTCTTTCAAGATCTGAGATTGTTTAATCCTTCGTTTGTATTTTTCTTGTACAGTTAATTAGTTTGTAGTTAAATAAAATGTTGCCTCATAAACATTGAAATGTGGCCTATCTTTTCCTAAAGCAAAATCATCTGATATAAAAGAGAAAAAAAGCTTTAAAAACTGCAGTAAAATCAGAGGAATTGTTTCAGATTCAGGACTTTTTACTTTTGGTGGAGGGTTCTCTTTGAAGTGACTTTGCTTTGGTATTTGTGCTTAAGAAAAAAATAGCTTCTCATCAAAAAAGGTTAAAATTTTTGTGTTAAAATCTCTTCATTAAAATCACAGCCATCACAAAATTAATTACAAAGGAGATCTAAGTGTTGCCTTCATATTGAGGGGTGAGTAAAGCAAAACAATAACTTTCCTTTTTTTTACCCAACCAAAATCTCTTTAAAAGGCTTTCAGGTGTTTAAATATATCCAGAAGAAATCAGTAACACAGAGAGAGACCAGGTTGCAGTTCTTGCCTTCCACAGGATTCCTCTTCCTTAACTGCATCCCAAGATGTAAAATATCAACACTCAACTGCGGCAGTGCTGCTCTGCCCTTTCCACCTAGGGCTCCCGGCTAGCTCGTGCAGGTAGCCGCTAAGTAAAAGGTAGCCACCCAGTGACCCCAGCCGATGGGTCACTGAGCAGCAAGGGATAGTGAAATCCTCTTAGCAGAATCTGTAGCGACGCGTCTTTGCAAAGGGTTGAGGGAAGAACTCAGCCCGGAGTCAGAGAGGAGGTCAACGGTTTATTGCCCCAAGCTCTGCTCGGTCGGACTGAGCCAAATTACCTTGGGTACAGCCACCTTTATAGGGGGGTGGCAACTGAGGGGAACAACCAATCCGAGCAGGGCTGGGAGGAGTAAAGGGTGGGATGACATTTGCATAGTACCAATAGGAATACACACCGGGTAAATGACATACACAGTAACCAATGGGGTATCGAATACAACAGAACTTTCTAGACATAAAGGCAGGGTTGAAAATAACTGACAGGTCTGAGGGGGATGGGTTTCAGGGATTGACAGGGAAGGCTCTGGAAATAAGGGTGTGGTTTGGGTGATGGACAGGGAATGAGGGAAGGGTTTTTACTTTATTAAGGGTAGGGGCGGAGAAGGGGAAAACTGGGTTGAACCTTTATTCTGAATACAATGGGGGAAACTTGGAACATACCACTTGTAGAACTTAACATAAAATCCGCACTACCACACTCAACCACTCATGTTGCCTCTACAGTGAGGTTTATATTTGGCCATATAATCAAATACAGCAAATACAGCAAATACAGCATGAATGCCACTCCAAGCAAGAATGGTTGCTTACCCTGGAATCTTTCATGCTGGTCTTACACCAGATCCTTCAAAATGAGTAAACAGTTTTATCATTTCACTATTTTCTTACTGGAACTTGCTGGGTTATCATCATTTAAGTACTTTAGACTTAAACTTAGCTGCTGAAGTGTGGTGGGGTGCTCAACCATGATTAGTAAGTAATAATGAAAATGGCATTTTTCAGTGAGCCCAAGAAAAACACACGTGTTAAAGAACACATCAAGCAGGAGAAAGTTAAAAGGAACAGATATATCAGACAAAATGAAACCTCTGCCACCACAATTTAGTATTCATACCCTGCCGATATATGAGTAGCTGGAAGGAGAAAGACTTCACATACTTCCGAATCTGTGTAAGGTTGTTCAGGTGAATAAGGTTTGATTCAAAATCTTCCAGATAACAAAGATGACTTTTGCAGCCCCCAGAAATCACACTAGCTTTGTGGGAAATAATTAGGTGCTCAAGGAATAGTGGAACATGAAGGACTGATCCCAGTTTTATTTATATTAATAATTAAATGTCCAACTTGTTTTACTTGGTAGAATTAGTCCTGTGTGACATTAATGGGGGCCAGCCCAAGAGTGACTATTACCTAAAAAAGGATGAATAAGCCAGGCTGTGAAAAAAATGATAACACAGTAGAAAATTTCAGTAGATCCCTGAAATAATAAAGACATAATCAATGTGTGCAACAAAGGAAGTTTCCTCCAACTGTGCAGCCTGAAAAATTTTTTGGCGATTTCAGTCCACATCCTGGCTAGACAATCTTAAAGATGAATGAAAAATTTTACTTTTATGCAGAAGAACAGAGGAAGTTCAAAGAAAAAACAGAATAAAGGGACACACACTAACACAGGTTAGAAATAATCTCTGTGTAGCCCATCAGATCTAATGAGGCAAGGAAGACCAGATTTAAAGAAAAAATCCTTTTTTTTTTTTCTAATTGATGATGGGAACTTATAAGGAGTGTACCCTTACCTTGTGATGACTTTATTTACCAGAGGAAGAAACAACTGAACTGTTCATCCTTGCACACATATGCAGACCAAAATTTTTATGGGGATTGCTCTCACTCACAGAATTTTCACACTCAAGCTGGGTATCAAATCTCAAGTATAACATGCCCAGAGGGAATTGAGTCCTTATAGATGAAATTGAAAGGGCGCAGCTAAATGAGGTGTCCTAGCCACTCAGAAAACCATAGAGTCAGATGAAACAAAAATTTGGACAATGGAGGACATTTTTTAGACATATAAGTAGCTGATGTTATTGTTTCCAGAAGATGAATCAGACCAAGATGCCTTCCTTCCTTTGAAATCTGTTTGCAAACAGGCTTTCAGAGCTAGATATCCAAACCACATTAACTGCTTAAAACATTGAACCTGTAACCCTTTTTTTTAACTCCCACGTGCAGAATTCTCCAGAATTTACCCCCATGTTTCCCTACTCTCTGTTACCTATATCACAGGTTTCACAAAATATTTTGAGTCGGAAGGGACCCTCAAGGATCAACATGTCCAACTTTAGGTGAATGGCCCATACAGGGATCAAACTCACAACTTTGGTGTTATTAGCAGAAGGTTATAACCAACTGAGCTAATTGCTGCTCCCCAGCTATGTCCTCATTCTTAGTTAGGGGGTATATAATACATATGGGCTGTGCTTTGTTCAGAACCCTGGTTTGGCGGGGTGCATTCCCAATTTTAATCTAACAATCTCAGCTCACAAGGTTGACATGGATTTTCACTTGAACTGGGGGCTGAAGCAGATTACTAGAGGGGAGAAATGTCAGTTTTTTAAAACTATTTGTCTAAATCTTAATGATGTATTCTGATTGGAATGATACAAAAGTTGCTTTGAATTTTTGTTTCATAATGCTGTTCAAGACTCAATGGATTTTCTTGGTTTAAGGTCTTGAGGAGAGGTCACCATCTGATATTTTCTCATCTGTGCTACTGAAGAGTTTATCTTGTATTTGTACAGATCCTTATGGCCTTGATCCAGGGAACATTTGTTCATAAGGGAGTATTTCATGTTTAACCCACAAATATACAGAACCAGTTTATGTAATTCGGATTATTTCACCTCTCTGCTTTTAAAGACTTTTACATTCTTTTACCAATTGCACCTCAAAATTACTTAAATGTTTTCATTTTAATGATTTCTCTTATCTATGGTATTTTCTGCAGCATTCATCAGCTACTTAGAGCCTCAATTTTCCCCACAGCATACTTTTAAATTGTGGCAGAGTACTTATTATTCTGATTCTTTCTGTTATGAGCAATAGTCTCAAGTGAGGGTAAGGAGAGAGCAGGCGACCTTCCCAAGGTCATANTGCAAGAGTTAAGGTAGTTCCTCAACAACTCCACGTAAAGAATCCAGTATTTTAATGGTCCCAACTAGGATTTGAAGTTAACACATCATTAAGATGAATGGGGGATATAGTTTGCACCTTTACTGTTACTTCTATGCTGTGTGGCTTGCAGGCTCCTTCTACTGTTCCTGGAGGACAGGCTTAAAGCATACAAGAGTGCATCATTAATTTATGCAGGAGAGTCTCTTTGTCAAAGAAATTACTAGTGACTGTTTTTAATGAATCTCTAGTT
>WEIT01007475.1:15239-27637 GCA_013389985.1 Dryoscopus gambensis
ATACCTATTTTATACATGTGCAGGTCTGTAAATGTGCGCTCAGTGAGACCTTCCTGTATAAGGAGGAAACCCAGATGTTTCTCTCATGGTCATATTTGCATTCAGTATTAAAATGAGTAAAGATCTCAAGCCCACCTAGAGGCAGAATCACAGTTGTGTTTTCAGTAATAAAACCTAGTGCAAGTGGGTTTGATTCTTTTTCCTCAATGTCCAGCATTAAAAAAAAAAAAAAAGAAGAAGAAGCCATATTGTGTACCGATAAATAATTTTTTTTGATGTTACACATGTTTTTCCAAGGACATTGGTAACAATTAAGCTGCCTGGTTGATCCAAATGAAGCTGTTGCAGGAAGGCAGAGAATGGTTTGATAATTTGCCAGTATAAAAGGATATAGTTGTGGGCACTCCTGGATGCCAACCAAATGTGTTTGCATGACATCTCACTGCCTCTGTTTTAATTTGCTCCAAGCCATACAGGTTTGAGATAAAGTAGGTACAGAAAACTCTGGGTGCGTCATGATCACTCTAAGTACATAAAAAAGTTAAAAATAACCTGTAACTGCTTTAGCACCCATATATACAAATCTGTGCACACGTCAGCATATTCTGGCCCATTCAATGACCGTAGTTCAATTTTGCATATTAACATTACTGAAGTGAAATAACTCGTGAAAATAGGGAAAACACTTTCTATATAAATATTTATACTTCCCCTGTTTTGACATCCTCCTAAAATTTTAATTGCCTTTTCAGTGGAATTACAGATGCACACTTTAAATGCAGAGGCCTTTTAACTATCAATGCCCTCATATTTACAGAAACAGAACTGAGTCTAAAGTAATACATTATGCCAGAAACCCAGTATTTAGGAGTCCACAGCATCCTTTTTTACTCAAAAGACGAAATTCCCACAGACACAGTAAACCCTGTAGCAGACTCAGAGACCAATGGGATACAGNGGTCATATGCAGAGGTTTATATCCACCAGCAACTAAAGCATCTAAAATTCCCAATTCACTGCTTTGTCAGAACACTACCCCTTGATTCCTCAGAAAGTTCCTTCCCAACTTATTAAAACTGCTATCTTGAAGAAGACAATTTGTTTAACTCATAGCTCACTTTTTCACTCAAAGCTTTACTTATGTATATTATAACGTGTGCTGCGTAATGAACAAGCACACTGAGAGATCTGATGCCAAGGCAATGCAAGAGTTAAGGTAGTTCCTCAACAACTCCACGTAAAGAATCCAGTATTTTAATGGTCCCAACTAGGATTTGAAGTTAACACATCATTAAGATGAATGGGGGATATAGTTTGCACCTNGACTGCAGTGATTAATGCTAACTGTTAGACAAGGTTGTGGAAGGGATTAGCAATTTTAGAGACCCAACTTTGAAAAAATGTCTGCTAAGAGACTGATTTTCAGAAGGGAAACAGCCTCATTTTGCTGTGAATTGGATCCCTTTAAATTATCTCTTCTTTTCTACCCCACAATGAATAGTCTTCAAATTACCAGTTACTTCTGGAAATCTTTCCTGAATTTAGCAATACTTTTATGCATACAATACGTATTTTATTTTCTTTTCTGATTTCTTAAAAATTCATCTCTCTTGCTCACTTTTTAAATATGGCAGACTTTGAATCACAAAATTCTCTGCAGATAAAATATATAGACAATAATTCCTAAGCATCTAAGAAAGACATTTTCAGTGTAAAGGGCTTGGTTTCTACTGTACACTTACATGAAAGTTCAGTAAGCACTGTACCAAACCACTGATTTTTCAAACCAGCTGCAGGGTTGATCTGTTTGTAAGTAATTTAAGTGCCCATTTCTTGTTTAGGTGATAGAGCTGAAATGTTCTGTGATTTTTTTCAATTAGGAAGCACAGAATTACAGAATATGCTGAGTTGGAAGGAACCCACACTTAGCCCTGTGTAGGGCATCCCCAGGAGTCACACCATGTGCCTGAGAGTGTTGCCCTGAATGATTTAACAGCATACATGATGGTGATTGGATTGCTTCTAAATCATCCTAAATGTATATTTAAGCAAAAAAAATTACATAATATTTTCAATCTATGTCATTAGGAATTTCAGAACAACTAATTACTGCTGGTGTGCAAATTTATTGAAACCCGTTAAATAAATGTCAGATATAAGGATAAATCTGCTAGGGTAGACCTGTGCTTTATATCAGTTTGTACATCCTGTGTTTGCTATGAAACCTGTTTGAACAAATAAGTGATAAAAGACTAAACGAGTCAGTGAGAAAAAGTCCCCTAAGCACCAGGTTGTGAATTGGATGCTATTCCATCTCTCCATGGGTAAACTGTTGCCTGCTCTGCTGTAAAGAAGATCACTCAAGTAAATACTGTCTCTTTTAAAAGAACAAGTTTAATAAAGGCCTAGGTTTTCTGTATATCAAGGAAATATATTATAAAGCTGCTTTTATTGTTCTACAACAAAGCCAAAAGGCATTTAACTGTCTGGTATTTGCATGCTTTTTTTTTTTCATCTGGCAAAATACTGTATGAATGGAATAGGGAAAGCCAAACTGATTATGTCCAAGCTCATGATTGTAAAATCTCTGCTCCCAAAGATATTTTAACTAGCTAGACTCCATTGATCTACAGCAAAGCTTTGTCAACTAAAGCTTTTTTCTTAAATTGATTCTCCATCTTGTCTTCTCATTCTTTCGACAGCACACAGCAGGAAGCTCTGTCTACATACAGAAAACAGGATCTTGCTGTAGGCATGGGTATAAAACAAAAAGACAGTGATTAAAGAAAAAAACAGAGTGCTGTTACTATTTGATCTTAAAATAATTGATCTTGTCGATCAGTTACAGACAGAGAGTGCCCATTTTAATCCGTAATAACTATTAATGCTACCACAAAATGCTGACCACTTGAAAAACAGAAGAAATCTATATGATAATGCAATGTGATGTTTATTTGGCTGTGTAGCTATTTGTAGTATGTGAGAGCAAGTACAACATCTCACTTGATAAAGATCTTATCTCTCAAATTTCTTTTAAAGTTAGTATCATATAAGAATATGAAGTTCATAGAACAGACTTACATTTTAAGGACTTTTTTGTTAATTACAACCTTTTATTCTTTGACTGCCAAGAGCAATGTTAGTTTTCATCAGGCATATATTAATAACAACATTTGTTCTTATAACTGACTCAAACTCAAACATTGCACTAGCATACACTTCAAAACCCTCTGAGCTAAGCCAGCATCATGCTATCTTTGTCCTGTGTGTGAAATTGTGATTATTCTGTCTCAGGAGTCTGAATTCCTATTGTAGTTGTACCAATAGTACCTCTAAACATATTTATGTGTAAATATAATTGAGTATTAGTTAAAAAGAAAAAAGAAAAAAGCCAAACCTTATTTCCAAATTAAGTGCACTTCAGTTCCTGGTCATATTTTTTAAAAAAAATTTTACCATATTTAACTAAACAAAACTCCAAAGATCTTGAGTCAATGTCCATACATGCTTTAACTTAAAATCATATGTCAATCACTAAAGCTTGTCACCTTAGAGTAAGATCAGTATTTTCAAGGGCAACAATTGTTACAAACTAAGTCCCACAATGAACCAGCTTACAAATATTTAGTACTAATATTCATGTAACTTATAGTATTATTCTTTTTCTATCTCCATCAAGAGAGGAAGGCATTCACTCATAATTTGATAATGTATCTGGGACAGAAAAAAGATAAAAATGTAGACAGCTGCATCTAGTCTGCAATTAGTAAAAATAAATAGCAGGGTTCATTTACATAACAGGCAAGTAGAAAATGTATTGTATTTTTCAGCCGCCCAAAGTGTTTTTGGAAAGCCTATGCCCATCTCCAATACACGTGCAAATTAAATTTTATGAAATGCACTTAAAAAGTACTTCATTGATTTTTTAATTTATCATAAGCCTCTAATTCATATTTTGGTGCCAGTCTAGAGGGTCACATGGTTTTGAAACCAATAGAGGCTCACATTGAAGGGTTTTTCTTTGTTTGAATTACTTTATTGGTTGAGTGGAAGGATTAAGTATAAACTAAGAAGTCATTATGATGATGTAATAAAACACACATTGGTCGTTACTTCACTTTGAAATCTGTTTTTACACACTTTTTTTATTAGAAGACAATTAAATGTTATGAAGAATCTGGGCATAACTATTTGAAATATTTGTGTTTCTTTTAATCTAGACAGCACCGAAGTAAAAAACAAAACAAAACCAGAAGATTTCATACAGAAATTACCTCAAATTTTTCGCATTTCCTTATTATAAGTACAATAAAACTCTCTCAATTTTTTATTGACAGTTGGATAGAAAATGCAATAACTTTGTAATCCTAATTTTTATCATTACGTGTGAGACTTGATTCACATTAAAAAATAAAAACCTGAAGCATGCTTTTTCATGCTTTTATATTATGTATTAAGTGCTGAGTTTTCGGTGTACAAAAAGACACGTGAAACTCTAGAATAATTAAAAAACGGTTAAATAATATATCAATTTTTTTAAAAAAGAATAAAAGAATACACAAGAATAAAGAATATTATGTCATGGAGGCTAAAAATTCTTGCAGCGGGAAAACTTAATGTGAAACCTTTTCCTCCCAAAGACATATTTTTCCCTAATCAGGAACCTTTCAATGTTGGAACCCACTTCATAACACTACAGACAAATATAGGAAAATTTCTTTCACATTCTTGTCAGCTAAGTTATTTATCAAGTGCTTTCTTTGTGCTTTTCTTTTAAGGCAGTAGGACTTTACCCTGCAGTATTCTCCAAGCAATCGAAATAACTCTTCCTTTGAATTACTGGTTATTGCCATAGAAGTATTCCTCTGCTCTTCTCCAGGACTTTGAAGTGTGTCAGGAATTAACATCAGGGCTTGGCATAAAGGAGCTCTGCCTGGGTGGAAGGGAAGGGCCCTGTCCCTCTAAATGTGAGAGTGTGCGTGTCTATGTGCTGCTCCAGTTTCTTCCCTGCCACCCTATTCCCAGGAGAAAGTTGCTTGTGCAGATATGGAGAGATATGAGCTTATCAGAAAAATGCCCAAAGGAAACTTATGCCTTCCTCCTGGCTGCTCCGGAAGACTCGCACCCACCACAGCTGCACAGGAAAGGCTTCCCTTTGGACCCAGGGCTGCTCTGAAGGGGAGACTTGGAACTGTAACTTGGGAGTCGAGGTCTTGATGAAGCTTGTACTTTCCTGCACAAGGAAAATTGTTCTTATTTCAACTGTTGAGACTCTTATGCTTCCACTACTCTAGAGAATTGCAGAGGTGCCTGAACGCTGGTTATGGCTCTTTCTCCAGACTGACTGCGTATCAAGGGCAGGAAATGCAGAATCTGAGCAGGGTGCAAAATCACCTCTCCCTCCCCATTTCCACCCAGATGAAACGTTGATTAGTTCCTGACTAATTTCACTGGCAAGAATACAAAACCAAATACTATGTCTTTCTCTGAAATTACTGCATCCCACTCTATCCTACTCCAACCATTTTAGCATGTGTCCATTTTCACTATAGTATACTCCATTAGGCTGTCTTCATGAAAAAAGAAAAACACAAGGGATCATCCTCTTTGCAAGGATTTTACTTACATATATGTGTATGTGTGTATGATATGCTGATTTTCTCCTTTCACTTCAGCCTGTTTTACTAATTTTAGATATATTTAGTCCTTGCTTCACAAGATGTAAAAATTTCAAGTATTGCTTATTGCTGGGTATAAAAAGGTGATTTATATCTTAGATTCAGAAGTTTATCTTAATGAGAGTTTAAAGTAGATTTTCAGATTAGCCAAGCCCGATTCTGATGTGACACAGACTTAATTTTGGTCTCTGATGTGCAGGCATGTATGATTATTTATCTTGTCAAGTCCTCTGTTCGTGCACATACTTGTGCATCTGGGATGGAGTGTGAGCAGCCTGGTGCAGCACACAGCAGTAAAACTATTTAATACCTTGCAATATGATTGCAATGTAAAAAAAAAAATGTCAGTAGTGCAAAGCAAGAGAGCTGTAAGCATAGGTTTCTAACCAAGTAGGTTTTTTTAGTCCTTATTTACATATTCACATCAGGAGCATGAAAAACTGAGGATTGTTTTGTACAGATCTACTGAAGGAAATGTACAGTTTGAAAAGAATCAAGGAGGCCATGAGACTCCTCTCCTAGTTATGCAGGATTTTTGNCACTATAGTATACTCCATTAGGCTGTCTTCATGAAAAAAGAAAAACACAAGGGATCATCCTCTTTGCAAGGATTTTACTTACATATATGTGTATGTGTGTATGATATGCTGATTTTCTCCTTTCACTTCAGCCTGTTTTACTAATTTTAGATATATTTAGTCCTTGCTTCACAAGATGTAAAAATTTCAAGTATTGCTTATTGCTGGGTATAAAAAGGTGATTTATATCTTAGATTCAGAAGTTTATCTTAATGAGAGTTTAAAGTAGATTTTCAGATTAGCCAAGCCCGATTCTGATGTGACACAGACTTAATTTTGGTCTCTGATGTGCAGGCATGTATGATTATTTATCTTGTCAAGTCCTCTGTTCGTGCACATACTTGTGCATCTGGGATGGAGTGTGAGCAGCCTGGTGCAGCACACAGCAGTAAAACTATTTAATACCTTGCAATATGATTGCAATGTAAAAAAAAAAATGTCAGTAGTGCAAAGCAAGAGAGCTGTAAGCATAGGTTTCTAACCAAGTAGGTTTTTTTAGTCCTTATTTACATATTCACATCAGGAGCATGAAAAACTGAGGATTGTTTTGTACAGATCTACTGAAGGAAATGTACAGTTTGAAAAGAATCAAGGAGGCCATGAGACTCCTCTCCTAGTTATGCAGGATTTTTGTAAAGGTCAAACTGCTGGAGCTGACCGGAGCCAGTGTGAAACTTTGGGCAAGAGGAAAGCCTGGGTACTTACCTGGGTGCCAATCAGTTCCCCAGCGAGGGACAAGATGAACTTCTGTCCTGATGCCGATACCAGAGAGGGTGTGAGAGTTTCAGAGCTAAAGTTGATCACTTCTCTGCCTTATCCACCAGCTTATACCCACTTATAGTCAGCAAAAGGCACTCAGCAACAAACGCAACAAGCCCATTATTCTCTATTTGTCCATCATGTAGGAGATATGAGATTGGGTTTCCAGGAATATTCTGACCACATTTAATGCTCCCATTCCACCAACCTGCTCTGAAATTTCCTTCACTTGAAAATGGAGGACAGCTTTTTGGCTCTATAGCATCACTAACCTCCAAATTTTGGTTCTTAAAGCCATTGGTAAGTCCACACTCACAAATGTTTATATTCTGCCTTTGAAAGAGCCAATCAGCCATAATCTGATCCCTAGATAAAATCCTGGAATGCTGCTAATTACTTCTATTGGAAATTAGTACAGCTGAGACACAGCCCACTGATCCAGAATCATGTCCTCTGCGACTACTGTCAGAACTTGATTTCCATGACGAGCTCTCTTGGCTCTCCAGAAGATGCTGGCTGCCCTCTAGTGACAGAGACTTCTGCTGACACACTGCTGTAGATGCAAACGTTAATAAATACTGTCTTGTGATCAATATGGAACAAGACGTTTGGATCGAACAAAGGCATAGAATCTTAAGATTATTAGCAAGAGCACTGGGCTTGGACGTATTAGAAAAAGAAGAATTCCAGGTTGAACAGACATGCAACCCTCAGTTGCAGTAATTTTTGAGGGTAAATAATTGTTTGATCAGAAGTTCCTGAATCTTTAAAATTTCTTACATTTCTGTTATCAGCGGAACAACCTATGATTATTATAAAAAGAACAGAATAAGAGTTCTGCATCGCAGAAAGGTGCATTCTGCTAAAAATATCCATCTGATTTCCATGCACTCATTGATGTGAAATATATTTTTTACAGTATTTCTTTGTGTATATGTGTGTGTCTGCAAGTGATCGTAGAGATGTTTTCATAATTTGCTGAGTGAAATCACACCTTGAATTTTAGGGACACTTAACGAATTCATTTTTGGAATAGTGAAGATGATATCAAATGTTAGAAACATTACCTGAAATCAAGCCTGAAATCAAATATGTTGAGAATGAATAAAAAACAATATTGAATATTTACATCAGTGAATGAGACAGCACATGCAATGCAATGATTTGATTCAGAACAAGTACATTATTAAAGAATATTCTGTGTAAATATTCTGTAAACTAAAATCTCATCTGCATGAATCCTAGGGGGAAAAAATATCACATTTCTATGTGATGATACACCTCAGAATAAGAGAGTTGGTGTTGAAACATATAAGTTTTCTATCTGCTATCTGTGAGAATGTAAGTGTATATTTCTGAAGTGCTGTGCATCTCATTTCATTGACAATTTCATTTCTATACTTTTTTTTACTTTTTAAATTTTAATTTCAGTTATGGTCTTCTAGGATGTGAAACTTGTGTTCCCTAACTGATGCTCTAAACTCTCTTCTACTGAGGAAATACTGGCACATTACCTACCTTACCCTCACTTGTTCAACCTAAACATTTACCTTCTTTCCTGTTCAGCAGTCTCATTCTTCCGTGCCATGATGTTTATTGCTACTAATCTGCTATGAAAAGTGACATCATGGACTTTTAAAATCTGCAATGCTTTTCATCCCAAATTTGCTCAAACCTGATACCAAGTCTGAAGACCAAATCTGCAATTCAGGTTGACATCTCATATCACAAACGGGAAATCACATTGACTCTCACTCAGGAATAAGTGCTGTTTAGGAAAGCCATTAAGCACATGCTTAATTCACATTGTAATGTCATATTGCCAAAGAGAATAGCATTTTATAATGAAGGTAGTAATCTTTCTATTCAAATTAAATAACATGACATAGTGACTCTGCCAGATTTGCTGTCCTCAGGAAACGAGAGGAAAAACATTTTGTTGTTTACAAAAGCACTTACTATATGCTGAAGAGTTCCATTGATTCCAGTGGGATTTAAAAAAATTGAAAATGTCTCTCCAAATTTTAGATGTTTCCTGAAGTACGACTTAAGAGAAAATGATCAAAAACCCCTTCCTTCTCTCCTGGTGTATGTATATTTTTCCATACTTACATGGCAGTTTAAGTTTAACTTCAGATGTATTATTACTGAAAAATTTAACTTCAACACAAAAAAAAAATTGAGAAGTGAGTATTTACATTTGGGAAAGTCATGATTTTGAATTATTTGGGTTTGTCCATAGGAAAAATAAAGAACCATAGAATATATAAGGGACTTACAAGCATCATAAAATCATAGAATATACCTCAGGTTGGAAGGGACACATAAAGATCATTGAGCTGAATTCCTGGCCCTGCACATGAGAATCACACAATGTGCCTGAGAGCACTGTTCAAATTCTCCTTGAACTCTGGCAGCCTGGTGCTGTGACCGCTTCCTTGGGGAGCCTGTTCCAGTGCCTAATCACCCTCTGGATTAAGAACTTTTTTCTTATATCCAACCCAAACTTCCCTTCACACAGCTTCAAGTCATTCCTTCTGGTCCTGTCACTGGTCAGAGATCAGTGCCCTTCCTGGAATTCTCAAAGACTCACTGCCATGCCTTTATATCACTCTGGCAATACAAGACAATAGCTAGAAAAGGGTCAGAGGATCACCATACTGGTGAGAAGGAGTATGGAAATAACACCACCCTATCCAGAACCCCCACATTTCCTGCTGTAATTCCAGACATGATCAGTGGACATTTTGTTGTAGTGCCATTCTCTTGAGCTCACTCAGTTCCCATGCACAGTGAAAGCACATTATGAAATCTCAGACGCTTCTATGAAACAGCTCTTGATTTAGGTCTCTGTCAAAGGACTGTCACTTTGTACCACAACTGGGATTGTAACCCAAGTGATCTCTAGGTGCTACAGAGATATGGATGTTTAATCGTGATGATCAGCATTGAAAACATAACATTTTGAAATATTAGGTGTTTTGTGTATAGAATGTCTTTCTAATGGAGTATCTAAATTTCATTCTTTGTCTTGGACCTTGGTTTTGCAGGGTTGTGTGGGATTTTTGTAATAAAGTAAATTTCCAGCAATTTCTTCTGATGTCATCATCATCAGTTAGTAACACCTGGCTGGATGTGTAACATAACATCTCTTCCAACCAAGTTAACCCATCTACAGAACAATTTATCAATGCAGCTGCCTTGAGATATGTCCCAGACATTCTATTTTAGACTAATCCTGCCCTTTCAGATGTGTCTCATAAAGTCTATGGACGTATCATATCTACTCCTGCACTGACCTTTTTATTTTAGCACTTCAGCAAGCAGGGAGACTTCTGCTTACATCACCATGAGCACTTATGTCTTGCTGCATGCTGGGAAGACATTTGGAAGAATTAACACTGAAAAAACTGAAGATGAATCTTTGAAGAATGCACTCACAAGAATGGTGTCAGTAGTAGAGAGGAGCTAATATTAAAAATTCCTGTGGAAGAAAAAGCTAAGGATAGAGAAATTACAGCTTGGAGAAGGAAAAAGAAGATCAATGTGTTTATTATCAATAAATCAATCTGCTAATCCAGGTGGCATTCTGCATCTGGAGGATGCTGAGGGTAAAAGGAGTGGGTGGGTTGATCTCTTATTTTTTAATAAGAGGAAAGAGATATCCTAATCAAATATCAGATGGGAGACCATGAGTAGAGAAGAGATTCTACATAATGTATGGTTCTAAATTGGTTTCCTAAAATACCCATGTTAATGATGAAGGAACTCATTCTAAATTAGTGTATATTGGCATCATTTAATATAACTGCCATAACTTAACTTGCACCAGCTGGAAAATCGGCTTAGCATATCCAAAGATAACACTAGGGTAGAATTGCCCATTTTTCTCAGTGGTGCCTGTTCCATATGGATAACAGTAAATTTATGCAGGTTTTAAGTAAAATCAAGCTCATAGTGAGGATAGTTTGGAAAGGCTACTGAAGTCTGATGAAGCTTTCCTTAGCCTGGACTACAAAAAGAGGTCTGCCTCTGCTTCTGTTCAAGAACAGATTCCTCCCTAGCAGGACAAATGAGTTATTGCAGCTGAAGACCTCACATTAACAGGGAGTAATGAATGCCTACTGCAGCACATCCTGGTCCTCCTATTGCTGTATTGGCTGAAGTATCCAGCCCAGACACATCATATATATGCATTTGAATCATTTCAATTTAATAAGGCTCCTCAGGCAAAACAGTTTACAACATGGTTCTCACATTTTATGGAAAACACTTTGGAACATGCTACAACAACAACCATTAAATACATGTCATGTTCTTTGTGCTCTATATATAACTCAAACATTCTTATTAGTTCATTAAAACATAATGTTTATCAAAGATTGAAGTTTATGATTAATGTGTAACCCATTTGTAGTGGGTCGAAATAATATACACAATATTAAAAAAAGTCAGAACCTGTAAAGAATCCTTATAGAAGATTCTCTTTTTTTCATCATAAATATTCCCAGTCTCAAAGAGTCAGATTGACTTTGATGATATGTGGGGTAGTGAAGTAAGAATGGGAGAAATGGACAGACTCCTTATTGGGTATATAGAGAAATAAATAAAGTTATTTCTAGATACAGGAAATAATAAAGGAAAACACCAGATGTGAAGGATGTAATGCCTTCATTTTTGTGTTATTCTCAGATTACTACTCATTCTTAAGGAAACCTGGATATTCTGAATATTCTGATATGACTGGCGCTGTCCAAGAGGATATCAGTTAAATTTTCTGTGCACTAGAAAGTAGCTATTTACTGATGCACTGGGCAATTTAATGTTGTTTTCCCAACTGTTTAGCTTGAACCACATTTATTTAGTTGTGTAAAATAAACTTCCTTGTGACTAACGTTCTTGGAGGGTCTCCCTTTTCAGCTGTCATCTGCTAAGTATCTACCAGTATAGTATGCTCATGCAAGAATAAATTTTTCATTTAACAATGGATAAACCAGGCAATTTTACATTGCAGGAAGAAGCAACAAAATCGCTTGTCAGGACAGTTTCCTGAAATGTACAATCTGTAGCATATTTGGAAAAATATCTTAGTTATTTTATTGCAATCAAGCCTACAAGATAGCTTAAAGAAAATAATTCCAGTAGTTTAATTACTAAATTCCAATTTTTATAACTTTCACATTTTGAAATAAATTGATCATAGATGATTTGGAGATTACCAGTGCTGAAAAATCATTTTTATTAAGGTTCAATTTGAAATATGATCAAAGTGCAGAAGGAAAACAAAAATAAGCAGGTGGCTAACTAGGCTAACTGCTAGATAAGTGGAATATTTGAGTTGGATAGCTACAATATATATTTGTATCAGTTATATGACACAAAT
>WEIT01007475.1:27729-51324 GCA_013389985.1 Dryoscopus gambensis
GTTGCTTTTAACACATCTCAGCAGTGATTGACATAGATGAAGGTCTGGTTTCCACATCCTATAGTCTAGCTATTTAAGACTATTCTAAGTATCAGAATTCAATAATTTAATTTTTATTTCAAGGTGAAACTATTAGGCATTGAAGATTTCAGATGGAAAACTACTACTTCTCACAGTAAGTGTATGACAGTCAGAATGTTAAACCTCACTATGGACTACCTTTCACAGTCAGGGTGCACAAAATACCTACCTTGACTTCTCACAAATCCACAAAGCAAAAATGATCCTTTCAGCCTGGATGGTCTTGATCAGATCAAGTACTCAAGGATTATCAAAAATTGTATTTATTTACTTGTGGGTGTCATCCTGATATTTCTTATCCTTTCCAAGTGTTTGAAGATAGCAATTTATATTAATTTGGCCTCTTTAACTGGGCTTCTTGTGGTAGCACCTTTTTATTCAGTTGTGGGGGAAGAACAGAAGAAGGCAACTATCATAAATGCACTCATTATAGTAGAAAATATTTTGCTTTTTATATAGGCTGGATTTTGACCATAGCGATGGAGGATCTGTATCACTTTCTTGTTACTAATGATCTGTATAATGTTCAAATCCTAATGTATGTGAAACGTTGTTTTCACTCTATTAAGCTTAGTATTTTCTTATCTGTTCTTAAGCTGTGGTTGCATTTGTCTAAACGTTTAAATTGCAAGTTATGGCCTTGGGCCAAGTTCTCAGATACTAGAAATTCTAACTGACATCAGCAAAGTTATGACAATTTTTACTGACTAAGGGTCTATTTTCTTAAAATTACTGGAAAGCACAATAATTAAAATTTAGACATGAAGGAATTAACTTATCTTTGGAATCATTTGCTGCTAGATGATATGGGCAAAACCAGAAAGAGAGTCCTCTCTTGTGTGCAGTCAGAATACAGAGCACCAAAGGAACTTGCTGATGGCTTGAACAGATGAGTTATATTGCTGCTAATAGGGAACCTGAAGACTTAATTGGTTTGGCTGTAAACGTTACAAACACGTTTGCATGCTTCCATTCACTTTGTGAGCTGTGTATTAGATAGATGGTATTCACACTGATAGCTGCAATTTAATTACAAGAAGTCTGTTCCTTATTCAATTTTCGTTGTGTCATCCCATAATGTTGGCTATGAAGCACTGCAAGTCTCAATACAGCATGTATCCTGATGTCAGAGAGATAATGCCACACAATGGCTCAATTTTGGTTGTAAGGGTTTTCATCCAGATTGGAATCAATGTTATAAATGGTTATTAAATTCACACATTCTGGCTAACTGAAACAAAGTGAGAGATCTGAGGAAGCACATTATTTTTTATTACAAAGAACAATTGTAATGAGTAGTAAAATTGCTCGCCATTGGTGAATCCATTAATATGAATAAACATATCAAACCTCAGAGGACTGAGGACCCTGCCCACAGGCTGTCTTCTGAGGCTTAATGAATTCACAGAATGAACAAATTGATTCAGCCTTTCCATTTACTCAATTTACTACAGCTGCCAAACAAGTGGCTGGAGCAATACTCCAGGCTGCAGAGTGCAGGCTTGCTTCCTCCTCATCTATTGCTCAGAATTGTCCACAGACTTTGCAAACGCCATTGCACTTTCTTTCTTATGCTTTTGTGGAATACTGAACTTTCCAACCAAGAGAGCCCACCTGAATGAGGGCCAAAATTAATCACTTTCCTCAGGGGTCAGATAAGTATAAGGCATTTGGACACTGCCTTGTGAGAGTGGACTTGTCAAAAGATATTAAAGAAAAAGGGTGATGGGATAATGTAAAGGTTTGTGAGACAGGTTTAGGAATAAGTCTTGTCCAAATATTTAACTGGCTATATTGTTCATAAGAATTGCTACAGTAAAGCGTTTGGAAAGAGAGGAGGACTTTCTTAGGCATATTCATATGACTTAAGGAAAACAGTGCTCCTATCTGTAATCTCAGAAAGGAAACAAATATTCCAGGATGGGAAGCTTAATACAGCAGGTAGTGGGGTGAATGTTATGGGTATGAGGTAAATTAGAAACTGCCTACTTCGAGAAAATAAATCTGTAATACAGCTGAGAATTACAGGAAGCTGTAATTCTCTGGGACAAGATTATGAGAAGCATCAGCATCATGGGGTGAGAAGGTGCCATAAGTCTTTCATCAGGTGAAATAAAACAAAGACGGTCAGAACACTAAAACCTATTTAGTCTGGCCTTGATTATTCTGGATTAATATTCCTGCTGATTTGTACTGCTGATTTAATAACTAAAAATGGATATTTATTGAATAGCTGATTAGAAGACTGGTTTGCAACAAATGGTTCTTAATCCACCCTTCAGTTTGATAGATAGTCTCCTGTCCCTACAATATTACAGAAGGAAAAGGAAAAACAAATCTTAAACCCTGTATTTTTATAAATGTCCCCTCAAGGTCTCAAGAGTATTTACTACTCTCCATTCACCTCTCCATAGTGGCATGTATGTAAATGGTGCTTCTGACTTTCAGTATCATATTGAATTTACAAAAGAAATCTCAGTAAAATGCAGACTGAGCATGCTGCGAGTTTTAGGCACCCTAATTTGAATGAAATGCTTTATAAAATGTGGATGCTAGATGAGCAAGATAAAACAACTAAGGAATCCTGCTATTTGGGAAATTACTTTTTTTATGTTAAATGGAGGAAAATGGTGAACTTAACAAAATAAAAAGGAAGGGGACTATCAATGACTCCCTTCAAGGCAGCCTGCCAGACAGCCTTGGCCAGATTTCCACAGTACTACCTTCAGATTTTATTAAATTAAAATAAAACCTGTCATCTTGTCTTTCACTGGCACAGTCAAGTACTCAGTTTTTTACTCAGTTCCAGCATCAGCCTGGCACTCCCAGCCAGCATTAATATTTCACGATATAATATACCTAGTTCTGTGGCATTTTTTACATATCTGGCAAACAGCAACTGAAAAATGTTCTGCTAAAAGTTAAAAGCGCAGTGTTACTAATTATTTGATCATGTCCACTCCTTTTCACTGTTCTCCCTCAGAGACCAAAGCATTTGAAAATGTAAATCAAAGAATCAAAGAAATCACAAATGGAAATTCCCATTAGGTCACCTAATCCAATCCTCTAGTAGCACATAATTGTTCCCCATAATACATTTTCCGCAGTTTTGTTCACTTTGGCTCCAGATACTTGGGAACACTGCTTGCCTACATGCTTTGTGAAAGTTGGTTGGGTAGAGTCAGACAGACCCAACACCTCCTCTGAGGTCACCACTTGCCTCTCCTAATTTGTCCTGGCAGTCATAGCTGTGTAGGGGCTCATACAGGGACTGGGAACTGCCAAAATGGAAAGCATAAGCTGCAGCTGCATGCTCTCCCTCATCTTCCCACTGGGATTTTCCTTATGTGGAAGGCTGGAGTAATGCAAACCAGAGCTACTTCACAAGCTAATGGGAGCAGCTTTATCACCCAGTTCGACTGCTGCTGTCAGAGACTTCAGCCATGAGTCTGGCCTAGAGGACTCCTGTCTGGGTCCTGAAGGATGAAAGCTCTTGCTGGATAGATTCCCCCATCTGTCACGGTGCTGTCTGACACAGATCTTAGCAGCGAGAAAGCCCAGCAGCTGTCAATGATTTATATTATCCCTTGCCTCTCACTCCCAAGGCTTTGGACAGCCACTGGTAGGACCGGCAGCACCAGGGGAACGTGGCTGGCCTGGAGGAGCAGTAGCTCACAGAGTGTAGTAGTGAGTTAGGGTCTTTCCCATGGGCACATGTGACACATTCCAATTTTATTCCAGTAGTGCTAGACAGTATAAATTATTGGACACTACCAAAGATCTGTAGAAAGCTCTTCCTCACATTTCAGGACATGCAGAAAAGAAGAAATATGCTGCTACCTGAAGGGCAGAGGCATGCATAGCAAATTTATGAAGACATTAAAGGAAGCATCTCCCTTCTCTTGGATGGATCAGGGAAATGGGAAGCTGTAAAAATAGGGTAGCTTGAAGGCCTGGGCTACTGCTGTTGTTACTCTCTGCTTCTCCTGAACCTCCTCATGAATTGTTCTTGAGTGTCTGCTCGTGAGACACCCAGGATGTGCTTTAGCCTCCATGGCAAAAGTACTTAACATAAGTTTTTGTGGTGAGGAATTGCTTGCAGTGCTCCAAAGGCTTCTTTCTATTTAACCAATACGTGTACCTCCACCAGCCACAACAGATATCTCTTTCATCCAAGATGTTTTCTTATATTCTTGGATTACAGCCTGAAGGAGACAATTGTTAGTATACTCAAAGTCAATTAACTCCTCTCTATAATTTTACTAGGTTGTAGAATTCAGCTCATATAATATGAAAGTATTTTCAGTATATCTGGAGAAGCCCTTTTAGTGTCATTACCTGACCCTGACCTATTCTGCAGTGTCCAGGAGGCTCATCACAGGATCAGCCTGAACATTTCTGGAGGGACACAAAAACATGCTTGGATATGCTTTTCTAACAGGTCTTAGAAACTTTGCTCATTCTTCTGCATTTGACATAAAGTAGGTCTCACAGGCAAAAGAAAACAATATTTTAGTTCATACTTACATGCTTTCAATTCAATTTGAAGGTTAATCAAATCCTGAGTATAACCCCTGGTAGAATAAACATACTTACCCTGTGTTTGTCTTTCGGCATCTTTTGTCTTTTGAGCACCTTTTTCCCTGGAAATCATGACTTCTAACATCACTGTATATTTTTGATCTTAGTTCTGACCTTGGGAAAAAAGGCCTGTTATTTGGGCTGGCGACAGATAGGTTGGGAATTTCAAAAGGCTAGTTCAGTCCTGAGGACCTTGCCTATTGTCCCTGGAGATACACTGTCCCAGCTGGTGTTTCATGCCTGCCTACAGCTTCTTTTAATACCATAAATTCAGAATAGTACCATACAAACAAACCAAGATACTTATTATTTTCCATCAAAATAGTATAGCTATTATCCTTCTTATCTGCCTTTACATATATATAGATGTACAGTGTAAAAGTACAATCAGCATGCCTATAGCCAGAAATCAATGTACTTTTGAAAAAATATCGGCCTTCTTTTAGATGTACTGCATCTTTTAGATATGCTGCATCTGTCACAAAAGAAGTTGACTTACATACGCACTTGAAAATACATGTGTTTTCATTGTGTGGTGAGACCCTATTTATTTCATTTCAGATTCACTGCATAAACTTGGCATGCAAGTGAATAACTTAGCATCTTCAGGGAGATTTTAAGATTCTCTACCTGTGGAGAGTTATTCAAACTGTTTATGGAAATGTGGAAAAGAATTTTTATCACTCAAATCTATATATACTTTTTCCTTAAATATATGTCCTGGACTTTGTTCATTTACAGATACAATGTGAAATCTATATATGAAGCCTTGAAATTTGTGAATTATGTCCTATAAACAAACTTATATTGAGATGTCTTCCAACTCCCTATAACAACTGACACTTTCAGAATTTCTTAACAGTGGCTATGGTTTTGGTCAGAGTTCATTTTACTGTTCCTGCAGGGAAAACAGAATTCACAAAATGTAGCCAGCACAGATTCTCCCTCATGCAAGGAATTCACCTGAAGAATGGGAAACCTGGCTGTGAGCATATTATGATCCCACTATTCCCCAATCCACTATTTTATACTTTTGAATTTGCATTGACTGCAGTAATAAATGCTAGTTTTATTTTAGAAGTAGGACTTTGAACTGTAAGAATACAAAATACAGTTCACTCCATGCAATATTTATTAAAAAAAGAGGTGTTCACATGAAAGCTTTTTCAAAATACTAAGTTAAATGATGAGTAGTCATGCCAAAATAGGTTGAAAAATCCTTCAATCATCTTGTATCTTTCCCAGCAGTTTTCAAGTCATACTTGAATGTCTTGCCTCTCAGCACAATGCATATACCATGCATTTTTTTCTGGGAACAATGCAATTAGTGACTGCATCTTAGCAAGAAATATTGAGTAAATCTCATTTAGAATAGGCATTTCCAGAGAAAACTAATTTCCACAGCATTTTAGGTTGCCATGTGAGAGACAAGACATCCCAATATTTTCTAAGTAAACAAAATCCTTTTATCTTCTGTCAATTGTTTTAAAAACAGTTGTATGAGTCAGTGTATCACATTATTTTTGTGGTTGGTTGCTTTGTTTTGTTTTAAAGAAGTGTAGCTCGAATTTTTGGTCCTTCCACTCATGGCTCTTGCTTTCTTGTTCAACTTAATAGAGCTCAGATGCAGTGCTAGTGTTCTGGAATATAATGTTTGAAGGATGTTTGCTCAGATTCATGCTATAGAATGAATTCTAAAAAAAAAAAATAGTTTCTTCAAGGTTGCTGACATAACAAGCCCAGTAGAAAAAAAGTTAGGCACTGTGATCACAGAAAAGATATCCCCAGATTGAAAGAATTAGAATTTCTTTCTGAATTTGGAGTTAAATAAAAGTGAAGATAAAGACAAACAGGTTAAGATGTTTACTTTTCTGTGTTAATAAATAAGCTTCTCCAGGATTAACTCTCTTCTGTCTAGATTATATCTTCTTGCTAATAAATTCTCAGTGAAGCCAAATAGAACACAAATAAAGTCTTGTTTATTCAGTTTTTAGAAGGCAAAAGGCAGCATAGTCTGTGTAACTTTTTGGCTTTATTTTTAAACAATGACTTTCTAACAGCAAAAAGAATACATAACTAATGTCCCAAAATGTTTTGAGTTTTGATGTTCTTCATTTAATTTCTTTATTTACCATGTTCAGAAGAAGGAATTTGGCCTCAACTGTAAAAACACTATTGTAAATATACAAGCCCATAAGAAGCTGGAATAGGAATGAGAATGTACTGTTGTTTCATGGCACTTCATGCACCATTTGATCATTTTCATTTAAAATTCGTATAGAAACCAGCATACTACAGGTTGCCTGCATCATCAGAACCAATTACAAAGTTTGGCTGAGTTTTCAGTGTCTGCAAGGATGGAACTCATTTTTCTCATGGTTCCCTGCTAACTTTAGCATATTTACGTAAGGATGTAAAACTCCATCTGTGCAGTGTTATGGTTTATACTGCTTTATATTTCTCATTTTTCTCTGCATTTATAAGTGAACATTAAATTCTAAGGCCTGATCCTATGAAATCCACTCGTGTCAAAGTGGTGACTGCACTGATTTGATTCCCTAAGCTAGGATGCTTACTGAATCGTACTATTGCTTTAGAATATGCCTATTGCCTCTCTTTGGGATGACCTGAAAGAATGGCTGCCGGAGAAAAAGAGGCAATTTTCCAGTTTTCTTCTTGCAAATGAGTGTCTTTTTCTGTAGGTAAGCAGAAAATGTAAAATAACACCAATTTTTCTTCTGATTTACTAGTCAATCTTGTTCAGTTTGGGGAACAATCATTTAGTACATACCATTTAAGACAAAGCAAATCTGTTTGTCGTGCTCCCTTCACACTGTTACATTTTTATTGATTGCATAGTGACAATTAAATTATTGTGCTTTAAGCCACAGTAGGCACATCTATTTCCTCCTCTCCTGTTTCCTCTGCTTCTGCCTTGGTCTCTCTCTCTCTCCCCAGCCCCTATTTCTCCCCCTCTCCTTTTTCAATACTCTTCTTTGATTACTGCCAGATATAGGCATTAGGCTGTTCTAAACCTCGGAATTTCCTGGCCTGATTGAATGCTTGGCTGTTCCCTGAAGAAAGACTTTTGAAGAGGCTGCAGTATTTTTCTGAACTTCAAAAATTCCACTAAACCTTGATCATTTCACCTGTCCAGGAGTAGAGTTAGAGGGCATAAAATGTCTTTAATTTATACAGAAGTTATCCTCACAGCCCATAAACAATACCTTAATCAACACATGAGCATGTGTGTAGGCACATGTAACTGCTCAAGGGCATAATGCAAATCTTGGTGAAGTCAATGGGAGCCTTTCAGCTGAATTTCGTGGACTTTGATGTAGCAGATTTACTGACTAAATAGCTGCAGTTGAAGTCATCCCTAATGTCTGCAGGTACTGTATTATTTAATGGGGAGCTATACAGTAGCAGTGAATTAAACTACTGCCAAGTGAGTATGTGAATACATAAAGCAAAAGATTTTATTGTTTAAGATATGTACTTTTGAGTGTGATTTTCAGATAAAAATGTGCAGAGTAAGTTAAGGAAAAACTTAAGAACAGCCTTCAAATCTCTATTCCCATTCCTTCTATTGCCTTCTGCCCTCACAGTTTTGCTCAGCTCCTGAGCAGAGGCAGGGTGACAGTCCCTTTGCTCTGAGTCACTGCTCCCACACGGGCTGGCATTGCTGCCCCTGTTTGATGGACAAACACGGCATTTCACTTCTCAGGGCTATCAGCCCAGCCACCTTTCCACTGATTATAGGTGCACAGTTTAAGATATCTTCCCTTTCTGTAGTCATAAAAAAATGCACAGAATTGTTCTTTAGAGTCAGAGATCCTTTTCAAATTCATAACGTTACAACTGTTTAAACCACTTTTGAGTCATGAGTCAAAATGCAAATGTTTCCAAGCCAACTCAGACGTATCATTGCAATAAAACTTTGACCGCCTTTCAGGGAGTGCTAATAAAATTAGAGTATCATCGTTTTACATTCCCAACTCTCTAAAGAAAGATCACAAAGACAATACTATGGTTTAGTGATTTTTTTCCTTCCCAATAAATATATGGAAATGAAGAGGTACCACATAAAATAATCCTCAAACCATTCAAACAATACATTAAATTCTTACAGAGGTTGCTAGAGGATGGATGTAAATGAATCATCAAAGTCCCCCAAAAGCTATCAGATATTCTTTTGTTTATTGCCAAGTAAAATGTTTCAGATAGGTATGTTGTTTCCATTTTGACTTTGAACCAAAAAAAAAAAAGGGACATTTTATTGCACTTCCAGTAAGTTGTCAGGGTTGTCAGGGTTAACTTCTACCACTTCAGAAGGAAATAAACTCTTGGCATAAATAAATCACCAGATACTGTGACTTGTAGATATTCAATGAACAAAGTACAGTAGTTTCTCAAAAAGCAGCCCTGCACTTTTTCAACTACATCTTCTCATTCTCCTTGCAGAATAAAGGCAAAGACTGTTAACCCTATTTTCTGCTATGAGACAAGATCATTGTTGTGACAAAATGTTAAAGTGCACTTGTTGTAACTACACATAAAAGATTTGCCACTGAGCCTGAATGGACCATAAGAACCCTCCTGTCATGATCTTAAGTTCATTTTCCTCTTATGGAAATGAAAGATAATCATACCTAAAGAGAAATCTGTCCTGAGAGCTTAATTTCTGTTAGAATTTCACAGAGGCAGCAACTCATAACTACCTTGGGTTAAGTGCTTTGAGATCCTAGATAGAGCTATAAACTTTCAGATCTGCAGAATTATGCTATTATCATATCAGTCGCACAATCTAATATAAAACCCCTGCAAATAAACACCAACGACAATTAGGGAATGGAGAAAAGAGCAAAGCACTCTGCCTTTTCTTTCAGTGGGAAATAAAGTGTGTGATTATTGTCCTACTAACTATGGTTTAGAGGCAGTGGAGGATATTTGGTTCCTGGTGGGAAAGAATAAAAAATGACAGCTACTATTTTTAGCTCTGTTTGAGAATATTAATTGAAATCTAAACTAGCAATAAGACCCTTAGGCTTTTACAGACTAGGACCAATATAAGATGCAGCACCAAAGTGCTGAGATAACATGCAAGAAGGGAAAATGACAATGTGTAATTATTAATCCCAAGAGGAAAATAAGTAAACACATTTGTATTAATCTGTAGTTCTGCAATGAAGAATAGGAACAGGACTGAAGAAACAAAATGAAAATTAATCTTTCTTCTTTATTATCTGCATGTATCTCTGTATCCCTAGAAATCAGAACAGAGTGCTGTTATTTAGAAATTCCAAGTTATTTCTGGTTCTAGCACAACTGGTTTGACATGTGAACTTCATTAAACAACCTAGTTTAAAAACCCCAAACAAAAACAAGCCTAAATCCAGAAAATCATTTGGATACTGAGAAAATAGGTACCTGACTATGAATAAAATCAAACCCTTCCAGATAGACACATCAGTAATATACAGGGGAAGAGACACCCATCAGGTGAGGAAAAACAAAACCAGCAGGCTTCAGGATGTAGCTGAGAGCAGCTGACAGAGAGGGGAGCTGCTGAACAAAGGTCCTGCATACCTGGTCTCCCCTCTTTTAAACTCTTAAAAACAGCCCACTAAAATATCTTTGAGGTTAGCTGTCACTGTTTAAATTGGTCAGTCTTTAAAAGGACTGCAAAATGAATTGGACTAGAAAGATAGAAGAAAAATAAGTAAGCCCAGATGGATAGCATTAATCTAGGAAGACTGCCTCCTAGTAGTCTGGATTTCCATTTTTGAGTACATCATTTTGTATATCAAAATATCAATTATCTTGTCTCTTGCAATTTCTTAGCTGGTATTTCCTTCAGCACTTAGATTTTGTAGAACCTTTGCACCATGTGTTTTTTCATACCAAGAGCCTCCTTTCTCCCTCTGGCAATTAACACTGATGTTCACGAGGGACAGGCTTGGGACTGGAAGGCTTGTTTCCAAAAGAGGATACAGGAAAACTATTTGTTGCAGACATTCAACACTTGCATTAACTTCCACTGACACCACGCTGAGCTCAAGGGAACATAAAAAAATTTTCAGCCTAACCATAGTCTTCCACAAAATGCTGAACATCAAATTTCTCTATTTTTCATCAGCAATTCATCACACAGCAGCTGAACTTCGACAGAATTTTACTGTTTAATTTTAACTGTTCTAAGTCACACTGTAAGACTTTATGGTCATTTTTCATTAAAGCCAACAGGAGGTTTTTATATATGTATATATTTTTATATGTATACATATGTAAAAATGTAATTCAAACAATACAATGTCTAGTATTGTAACAAAGAGCCAGAAACCTTACTTTTAAGAGTATTTTTTCTCAAAACAGCTGACTATCTTAAGATATTTAATGCTGAGCTTTCCCAGGGACACTTAGACTTTCCAGTCAAGTGAAATCTGAAGTGAATTTTGGGTTCCAGATAGATTGGTCCACTGAGAAAAATTACTCAACAAAACTGTCATATATGGATTACCAGTTTCTGAATTTCACTGGCATTTTCAGCTTGAGTTATTTAGGATTACTAATATTTTACTGAATTATCAAAGTGGGATGTTTACAAAGCATGCACATGACTGTTTTCAATATTGTCACCTGGGTTTTGGTGCTGCCTTGCAAGACCTCTTTATTATCTGAGTTTATAGTGCTGCCCAGAAATTTTCTAGTGCAAAGCAATCAGTACAAATGGTAAGTATCTTGTTTATAAAGAGTTTTGTTTGTTTGTTTGTTTGTTTCATTTTTACAGACAAAATAAAGGTGAAAAGAGTGAGGATAATGTTTAGTTCTACAGATTATATCAGACTATTTTGTGCCGGTGGGTTTGTTATACAGTAGTATGTAGGATAGGGAATAAAACCATGAATCAAATCTGGTTTATTTCACCACACAGTTTCTTGCACTTGAAATACAAATCCCTTCTTTTTCTTTAAAATTTAACTGTACTGCAAATCCTCCTGTTTCTGCAAGGAGACAAAGAACAACACGTTGCTTTGTGCTAGTCTCTTACTTTTTTTAACTCAGGATGATGGATGTTATGACTAAATTCAGACACAAGGTTATCTGACTTGGTAAGTATGTAAGTATAAAAATATTTACCCATACAGATGCATCAAATATTTCAAAGTGCATAAAGAAAAATAAAAATTTTAACATTATTATGTAGTAAATACATGCTATTTTTATTGCATGTATACCTTTCTGCTATTTCAGAAGCCATGTTCTTGAAAAAGACATTGAATTACACAATACAGTAGTAGAATTTTCTGAATTAATGTATTTTAAAATATTATAATAGGAACTAGGTGAAAGCAGCCATAATAATTGAGACCACTGATATGCTAGTTTCTAGTGATTTGCAGTAATTATTACTGGTGTTATCCAGGAGTGGGCCTAGTTATGCTAGTCAGTATTCATATAAATAATAAGAGACAGTCCTTGTCCTGAGAGGCACACAGTCAATACACAGGTTAGAAGGAAAAACAAGAAACAGGGGTAGGAAATTATTTTCCTAAGGGGATTGAAAACAGGAAAGGGAGAAATTCCAAGGTTAACAGGCAGTAGCCTGCCCACAATATATTATATCCTGCCCTTCAAGCAATAATTTCTCTGTTAATAATTTGGGTTTTCTTCATAAGCTTTTTAGCATGTCTGCCAGTGCAGATAGCATTCATGGGCAGAAGCAAGCATGGAGCCAGAAGTTATGCACATGACAAGCTGGCTAAAGAACAGTAATTTTGATTAACCCAAAATTTTAAGGGTTTTACAGCGATACAAAACCAATGTAAAATATTCAAAAAGTATACTGAAATTACCAGAAAACTTTCAGAGAGAGGGCTTAAGAAAATTATGCATAATTTTCATAAAGGATGAGATGGATTGGATGAATACAAGGTTCAGAGCTGGCTACCCACCTGATTTTCTAGTAGGTTGTGGCCTTTGTCTGAGAGTATAAATATTTTTTGTGAGTAAAACAAGTGCTGTAGGAGAGAATAAAAGCAATTTTTCCTGTCAGACTTTGGCCCTTGTTCTAAATTAGGCAGACCAAAATCTGGAACATAACTGTCCTATGGTTTACTAAAATCTGTGTTTCTATGATATTTTAACTGGAAATTCCATTCTTAACCCAAAGAAAACATCATCATAATGAAGTATGAATATGAAAACATTAGGATAATCTCTATTTTTCTGTTCAGAAACCCCTGGTTTTAAGTCAGCCCTTCTCAATACATCTCTGTGGAGGTTTGTTTTCAGATATTTGGAAGTTTGTCTAGATCTCCCAAAAATCAACCCACTGATGATTTGACCAGCACAAGATTTTTTTTCTCTTATCGCTTCTCCTGGGGGTGTTCTTATATTAAAGACAAATAAAATAAAGTATTTTTGGTGGCTTTGTGCTACAATGACGCTCCCTTCCCCCAGTTTATGCAAGTTAGTTTTAAAATGAGATTGGAAAAAAATCTAGTGTATAATCAGAAAGATGGTGCTTATGATAACAGAGTGCAGAAAAATGAACAGATTCTCAAAGCAGTGGCAGAGACAGAGGAGATCCCACTTCAAACAAGGGTGAAAAGTTCAAGCATTTCCTGAAATGATGCAAAGAAAATGTGCTTCAAATGAATGAGAATTTTCTTATCCATTTGCACATTGGTTGGGTAACAACACTATTGTTGACGTGAAAGAAAGGTCAGATCTCTCCCTCCTCACACTGCGGGTCATGAGAACGATTTTGTAAGTGCCAGTCACTGGCTGTTCTAAAGGCTCATTTCTCTGTGAGCTCTGCTAATATAGGTTCAGAGCAATATGCAGTTAGCTACGGAATTTTACGTGCTCCATGGGCTTTGTGGATGGTTATAAAGAGGAAAACTTTAGACTAGATACAAAATATGCTAGAAAATATTTTTAGTTCAAAAGTCAATTTTAAGAAGTTTTTTTTTCCCTAACCTTAATAATCTCCTTATCAAGAATTTTAACTGAGTTAGGAAAAGAGTATAAAAAAGAACTATAAAGCCTTTATTTACAAAAATTGCAAGTATTGGCTAGATATAAGCAATAAAAAGTAGGTTAATAAATTAATATTTATGTCAGTTTTAATCAGGTTCTCTTCTTCAATCAAGCATAGGAAATCGTTGCTTTTTGGTTTTAACATTTTTGTTGGCAACATAAAAGAGTGAAATTGGTAAAATATTTTAATATAAAACAAGCCACTAAGAAGTTCAACAAGGTCAGGAATAAGAGCCCTTTAGATTATTCAAGCTACTGTTTATTCTTTCTTCGGGAATAGTATGATAACCCTGTACCTTTGCACTGCAGCTCCTTACCCAGAAAGGGAGTAAAAATGGAGTCAAATACTGCATGAACTGATTTACATCATTAAAAAGATTCAAAGAAAACTAAAATCTGGCAGGTTAAAATACTTTTATTAGCCACAGTCACACAATGCCTTAATTTTTAAATCATTCTCAGTATCACAAACCTCCAAATACTGTGGCTTTTGTTGGGCTTGAATGGCTGTACAATTACTTGGGAACATACCTAACCTTATCTGGACAATCAGAAACCCACATTACCAAATGGAAATATCAAATTACAAGGACAGCCACACAGGACACTGCTCACATGAGAACAAGGAAATGCATGAAATTAAAATTAAAGAACAAAGGAGAAACAATCAAACTCTCTTTGCTTTGGTTTTGTTTGTTTGTTTATCTGTTTCTGGGTTGTTTCAGGTTTTTTAATGGAATTGGTGAGGGCCTAAGACAGGCATTCTCATTTGGTCTTCTATTAATCCAAGTAATTTACCTACCTTACTAAATGATTTTACTAAAATCTTCGGGCTTCTATTAAAAATGTAAAGATGAGTAAAGAAATTATTATTTTACTTATTTCATTATAGATTTATATCTTTATCATACTTTCTCAGATTTTTATAATGGTTTTAATGACTATGAGTTTAACTGCTGCCTAAGACATGTCTTCTTTGTATCTGTGTTTGTTTCTGCACTTTCTCACTGCATTTACTGTGCAAAGGGAAAGGTGATGTAATGCAACATTACACTCTAAGTGAAACACAGTGAACATCAAATCTGCTGTAGCCATTTTCTATAACTGCATACTTGCTATGATTTTAAAAATGACAACAATTTGATCTGAATTGCTTCCCATTGCTTTGCAAAACAAATATTTTGTAAAGATAGATAGATTTGAAATGTCCAGAGAAACTTTCTGAACATGGATATTTTAATGATTAGGAAAATCCTTTATTCTTCCTTTGCTTTTCTTACTAAATAGGTTTTGAGAGCTCTGAAGTACTCAAATACCCTAAACAGGCAGTTAACACAAGCAGACATCTGAAAAACTGAGACTAGTTCACTTTTACTGGCTCTGTAGCTTTGATAAAGGCAGTATAGGTCCACAAAAGCTATATTTGAACACATAAATTCCATAAAAATATTTAATTCTCTTATTACTAGGAAAAAATATATGGAGACAATTCCTTTTCCTTTTTTTTTTTTTTGCCATGAAATCTTATTCCATATTTTCACTATTAAATGTCTGTTTTAATTGATATGATCACTGAAATTTGAAGAGCACCCAAATAGTCAGGAAACTTCCAGGTGTTTCAAACATCAGACTTAAATCATTTTCATTCTTTGTCAGCAGCCAAGTAAAAAATTCTGTCATCTTCTGCTCATATAATTTTAGACACCTAGTTATTGACCTGATATGTGTATGTATGCACCACCTTTTTTATTCCATAAGCTCACATTTTAGAAACATTTAGAAAAAGTTGATCATTAACTAATGCCATCTCAAAATCCCAGAAGCAATGTATGAATTCCACCTGACAGTTCCATTCCTCATCTCTCCCTGGACCTTCTATCAAGACAATAAAACAAAGATAAGATGGCACAGAATGGGTTTTATCTAGCCAAAGACTTTGCCAGTCTCAAGCTTTCATAATAGGCAAAAATGTTATATTCTAAACCAAGCCTTTTGAGGTTATAATTATTCAGAAGATGCTAGATAGTATCACAGTTGCTGGAAATAGCACACCATTTTGGGATAAAATCGATTTAAATCTAAGCTACAATGTCTAAGCTACACATCCATCACGATTATGTTACAAAGGCTCTATCTAGCAGTTTATTTCGGTGGCTGACAGAACTGAGACATACTATAGGAGTTATCTTTTAAAATATTAATACTGGAGAAGACTGTGTGCTTTGCTCTACAGATATACAAGAGAGAGGGGAGGAATGTCTCTCTGTTCTCCAGTCTATCTGAGCAGTTAGCAGAAAGCAAAGAGTACAGAGCACTCATTTAGTGTTTATACTCTCTCAGTGGCTTGTAATGGGTCAGCATAATTAGATAAGTCAATGTGCAATAAAGGACATTAAAAACCACAGCACTTGCCACCCCAGCACATGGGGTCCTTTGGGTAATTTAATTCCTGGGATTTTTCCAGATCAAAAGGTAGAGAATTCATTCTCTGAAAGGGAATGTTAATGGGACAGCTTCCTTGTTAGCTCTCCTTCCTAGTAAATCCATAGTTGTGATACAAGAGTGTTCTTAAAATGGATTACCAGGGGACTTAAAAAGTGATCCACTCAGGTAAATTATGGTGATACTTTTGCTATCATTTTGAAGGGCATATGAAAATCTCTTGTGGGTTTGAGAAAAGCTCAGCTTGTGAAATATGCAAGAGGGTTAAATATTTGGACTGTCTCTGTATGTCTCTCTACAGGCAAAACGAGCAGTTTTCTGCTTGGACCCATCAATACTAAAACTTTACCAATTTCTTCAGCAATCTTTGAGCCTAGCCTCAGTAGACAGCTGAAGGGCAAGCCTGTAGAAAACTTTATCTGATGCATCTTTAGGAAATACATTTTTAAAAAGTGCTTTTGATTTGAGATTTAATTTTTGGTGAATGGACAAAAAACCCACCTGTACTAATGTCTATTCCCACAAAGGAAAATATAACTCTTCTAATGTCAGTTTACAGTCTACTTCTTTCGAAGAAAACTTAGGGGTCTTCCTCTCCACCAGGAGCTGTCTAATTATGTAAAGGAAAAGTGATTAACTGATTATGATGAATAAATTAATCTCTGAGGACTTGTATGTATTCAGACATTTCTAATTAGTATAGTTTTCATGAAGAAATTCAAGGCAGTCCTCTGTTCCTATTAGTAATGATTAACAGAACAATAAGTAATTTTTGGCAGCTCCCCGCAAAATTATTAGAATTAACTTGGGATTAAGGATTTGTGAAAAATTTGTCACTGATTAATGATGTGAGACTGACAAGTACCACAGATTGCCCTGGAAAAACACCCATATCTAATGATTTCAGCAAGCAAAAATGGAGCAGAGATTTCCTATCACCTGTGCCAGAAATGTTGATTCCCTTTTCAAGTTCCCTACTCTTCAATTCTCCATTCAACTCTAATGAGGATCACCAGTTATTTCCTGCAAGAACAGTATGATTCTGTTCTTGCATCTCAGGACATTTCACAATATTTTTCAAATTCATTTTATAAACACATTATCTACCAAATATTTTTGCAGTTGCTTTTTGTTTTTTCTTTAAATGTACTTTATTAGATTTGCCAAAATTGTGCCTTGATTGATGACTGATCTTCATAAGCAGACTTAGAAAAACAAAACCATGTTTAACAAGAGTAATTTGAATTTTAATAATTGGTCATGGAGACAGGTCTGAGCAGATTAGTTAAAGTGGCTGTGAAACAAACAGACATAATTCCAGGATGGTCAAAAAAGCTATTTCTACCAAACAAGTACATGCCTCTGCACAAAACACTAATTCATGGTGTTCTGTAAGTATTCATAATATCGGCGAAGAAACATGAACTTAAACTAAAACAGGCATAAAGAATAACTAATAGCTTCCTTGGGGAAAAAGAGAACCCACAAGAGGAGATTGATGGCATGACTATCCAGGAAAATGAAGTACAGTGGAGACAGTCTCTGTCTACCTTTAATCAGGCGATACCTTTACACATCATGAAGCAGTTCCCTCTAAGGGTAATAACTTGGATCTAAAAGGTAGTAGAACATGAGGTACTCTCTAAAGTAGGTAGCCAGCCTCTGAAAAGTCTTCATCAACCCACAGACAGCGCTGTGTGGCTACACTGGTTCCAGTTCAGGGGCAGCTGCAAACCGTGCCTGGTCAGGGGGTCTGCAGGACCCTGCAAGCGATACAGTGGCCTGGGGCATCATCCCTGGCTTTGGAAAAGGAATGGGAAATCCACAGTGCTATTGCTCTGGATGAGTACACTGGAAAAGTAGAGGGTAGGAAAGGAGCTATTTCGGCTAAATGACATCAGCAACATAGAAATGCAGAGGCCTATGACCTTCTCATTTTGGTTCTGTTTTGTACTAAGAGAAGTAAAGGACAAATATCTGCATTTCAGAGAGAATGTTATCGATTTACAGATAGGATTCAGTCACATTAACACCTGAAATGACAGGCTGTGTGGGATAATCTGGGACTTCTCTTTTAAGTCCTTTACAGCCCACTGTGTTAACAGAAGAAGTGTTGATAGAATCTATTAACCACTCTGTTAATAAGAGTTAACTATATACAAAAATGTACAATATGTGCCTCACTAAACCCACAAAATAGGCTAAAATCTACGGGATATGGTAACCTTTTGCTATTAGCTATAGACCCCTCTTTTGAGTAATATGAACATGTTGAATGGATATATTTCTCCAAATAGGAGAAAATGTTGGTTTATAAGGAAAATTTTCACTTTTTGTCACCCACTGTCATGGCATTAAGTGGACAGTTCATGGCAAGGACATATTTACAAAATGTTACAACCAATCTGAAACATTTCTGAGGGTCAAAAACTCTAAATTCAGGAGAGAGTTAAAAGCAAATATGAATTGGGTATTAGTATTGTCATACTCAATTGCCATAAAAGTGTTGGTAAACTCTAGTTTAGAGAATCCGTCATCAAATCTTGGATGACATCCTGAATTACAGCACAATTCATCACTATGTTCAATATCTGATCTGTGTTCTCATTGTCTGTCTCTTTCTGTCTCATTTTGCCCAGGTGAAAAATGAGCAAATTGTGTCTATATATATATTTATTATAATAAAAAATGGGGAGACAGTTGTGAATACGTGGTTTTCTTCATGTGTAACTTTCTGCTCACTCTCCACCTACACATATGAAAGTTTTTCAGAAGGCTAAATGCAGTGTGTTGGAAGACATTGTTTTCAAAGCAAAAAACCATGTAGAAATGCTGGCAAGTGAAAAAGTGCACCTACTGAAAGTTATATCTCCTTCCTCTCTACTCCCAGAATCAGCAGGACTGCAGTTAATGCCTGTTTCCTCAATAATAGCTATTTTCACTGTAATCAACAATGATGTCACAAAGCAGGAATTATGACTTCAAGAAATAAACTATGGGAATATCTGGACTCTTCAAAATCAAAGACTTTTTCTTATGCAAATATCTTTATTTATGAAGAAGAAAACATCTGATGCAAATGGATTTGTTTCTAAAGAGATTATTTTTCAAAGATTTCTGTGAGGAAAGAGCTTTTTTACAAATCCCACTGGACAATTACAGCTCTGTACTAGTGGGTGGCATTGTTTCAATATCTGTTGCTGTAAATCCACAGTCCAGTCAGAAATTTAACTTGCAAAAATGATTGGTACTGAATAAGTGGTCAACACAGAGGGCCTCTCTATTTGGCTGTGAAATGTTTTTGTTCAGAGCCTTTCATTTCAACAATTTATTATTTTCCAGAATAAACTATTCTTTCTGTTGAAATTGCTCATACATATTCTTACACTGAAGGCAATTGTGTGTGCTTGCATGGGTATGTATATGTAAATGTTGGCAAAATGTGTATTCACTCATTTATAAATTTATTGAAGCAGGATGAAGCAGTGCTCTCATTTGCTGTCATTTTGCAGACATTTAATTTGCACTCAAATGCCTCAAAAATGTCTTCACTTGAAATCTGCAAAGCTGGAATGAATTCAGCTTGGAAACAATGAACTAAAAGAAAAATAAAGATCTGAGCATTTAAACACACAATGACAAAACATCATTAGTGAGGAAATTGTAGTATTTCCTCAAATTAGGTTTGCTGTAAGTACATATTTATAAATAGCTTGCTTTTAAATTTTGCTATACGAGAGTGCTGCTCCTATCTAATTAAGAAATCTAGAAATATATTTACTGCAAACTACACAGCACACTTTCATGGAGTAGATTCCTTTAACTTTCTCTGACCTAGCTGCAATAGTTGTAAAGCACCTTTACCTTATTTAAGTAGGGTGTGGGTGTCCTGAGCAGAACGTAGCATATCAGCAGCTCAACCTAAAGCACTGGCTGATCTCTCTTCTTCCTCATGGATTATCTTGACAAACTGAAAACAAAATCCTGTCAAACAAACAAATTTCACTCCTTCCTCCTTCCCAGCCTCCATACTGCATTTTGACAAGATCTGGGGCTTGAAAAATGACATCCCCTTTCAGCCATTAACTCCATTGATTTCTGCAAATGTTGGATAAGACATTAAGGCTGAAGAAAGATGCAAATAGACACTGAGGTGATGTGTATAGTAGCCCTGACAGTACAAAACAAGAGACAGCCTGCTCCCTTGTGATGCCTTCAGAAAGCTTTCTGAGAGAGCAGTGTGGGAATGCTGAAGTTATTTAGGATTCTGCAGTTGTTTTAACATTGGTATTTTCACAAGGCCAAAAACTGGGCAGCCCTTTCGGACAAATAGTGCAACTTTAAGCCTGTCCTTTCTATTGTAAGATACCTTTTGTTCCTGGCTTCAGTCTTGACTAAATTACACAAACTAGATATTAATCCATATTCCAATTTTTTGAAACTGAGAATTTAACTGAAATCTAAAGTCCAGAGATGAAAAGTGTCATATTTTGACTCCAATTAAATAGTATGCAGACTGCATAGATAAATGTATCCAAATGAGAAATGTTAAACTGCATCGCCAAAGGATTGACTTCACATCACTGATTCAGGATTTATTACTATTTGATTTTACAATAATAGAAAACATATTTTAAGAATTATAATTAAACTATATTTTCTTTCACTTGGAGACAAGAGCTGCATTACTTAAAATTATTAATATTGTCAGGAATAAAACTTTTATTGGTGAAAAAAAATGAGGACTTGTTAATGTGATGTTTAAACCCATAATGCTACGTTCTTTCACAGGGAACCACTGTTCCCAGTATATAAACTAGCCTGCAAAAATACTGTTCTACTCTTAATACCAAACTGGTGTATGTTTGTCAGCATCGCTGAGGACAAGAGCAAGCAGAGTGCCGACATTCCACTTCTTATCAGTCATTGAAAAAAGACATTTTAATGGGTATGGCACTCAGCAGACCTCAAGACTTTCTTTTCATAGCTTTGAATTGCCACCCTATAATTCAGTGCTATTAGCCTCCACCTCTTTCATTTTATCATCCACAGGTGAATACATTTGTTGAAAACATGATTTCTAGATGCTTTGTGCAAGTTAAAACTGTCAAAAATACAAAAGAAGAGAAAAATATATGACACTTGTGCAAGTGAAAGGACATTTATAAAAGTGATTTATACTTCCACTAAATAAAAAAGAAGTCTTACCTAAAGGGCAAACCCTGCAGTCCTCAGGAAAAGAAATGTATTAAAAATTTCATCTAACTCCTAAAGTACTGATTCAGGAAATTGATTAGGCGTATGTCTAAATTTAAACAAAATAATAATCGTAATCTTCCTTGGGAGAATTTGAGATTAAGTAGTACATATCTTTAAACACTGCATTAAAAGAAAGTATATATTTTTTTTCCATGTTGGTGGGGCTTTGTTGCATATTTGTTTTTAGGAAAGGTTATATAACATGAAATCAGTGTTATGAACAATAAATAGCAGCACATCAGTGAAAGACTGATCGCAACAGAGCATCTGACCCACTAAAAACTCTGTTTTCTGTAGCCTACTAGTGGGTTATTATGGGATGGTTTCTACCAAAGACATGGTTTGCTGTTTGTTAAAATAATCCATAAAAGAGATGAAAGGCCTCCTAAGCAGTGGCTTTTTGGTTGAGCTTCTTGTTTTTAAGCTTTTAAGTCCTATTTTATACACATAAATCCCCATACACATTAAACACACATTCTCCTTTTGTTTAATAAAATACTTATTAAAGTTATCTTTGCATCATGATCCAAGAACTGAAAATGGTTTCTATAGGTATGTTTTGCTAATGGTTAGGAAATAACTTTAAAAAAGCATAATAAATGCTCACAACAGGTAACACATTATTGAAGTGTTTGTGACTTGATGCTCAACTGGTGAAGGTACAGTACAATGGGTTATTGATGGACACACATGTGGGAACCACAGGAGTGCCAAGAGAACACATTGTTATCAGCACTGCATAATATAATGCTGAATGAATTAACTGTGGTGATTGCTTAAAATGTACCTTTTTTGTGTAATAGCCCTAATTATCAGCAACCCTTTACCATGAGTGGATAATCGTTTTTAATTCCTTCAGTATTTATTGTAGTAATGTTAATCATGATGAGCTCATTTGGTTTTAATGCGAATATAATATGTGATACCACAGGAAGTCAGCTGAAATTCAGCAGTATATAAAGTCAACTTACTATACAAGGTTATCTCAAATTGTCTTCAAACACAATGCATGCTGGCTGCTGTATACAGCCAGGGTGCTGCTCAGCTCGTCTCTTTTGGACACATCTACCCAGTGAAATACCAGTCAAGCCCAAACTGAAACATGAAGCTTTCTGGAACGCCTTTTTTTCAGTGGCTAAATGGGGGCATTGATACGCTCAGGCAGATGATGTGGGGGGAAACAGCAAGTCAGGGCAGTTGTGACTCCATAAACCGAGTGAGCCCTGTGTGTAAACAGCCTGTGCACCTCTGCGTCTGTTTCCACTTGTAATGCATCCAGACAAAACTGCTCACTGGCAGATAAACTGAGTCACCAGTTTCTGGGTGAGCCTTTTCAAACTGCTAATGCACTGGATACCCATGGACACACAAAATGCACTGGATACCCAGCAGGCACAGCATTCTAAGCCAGCATATGCACGAAGAGATTGCAACTTCCTAAACTGAATTCTTTATTTATAGTTGGCTTGATACAGTTTTTATAAATTCTTTAGTTCTGTGGATTAATAGAAACTGCTAATGACTGATTAATTGCTTTACCTGTTATCCCTTGTCAGTGGTGACTGGATTGGCAAGTGTCTTTAAAGTATCAGAATATACACTTCTCCAAAGAATTAAAAGAATAAAACAAAAAACAAGAGGAGCCAAATATTACAGTACTTGCTTTCNNTATTACAGTACTTGCTTTCCCCATGGGACATTTTGTCTGTGGCACAACTGACTTCTGATTTTGTATTATCTGGGACTGGGGAAGGAGTAGTCATTTATTGTTGACCTGAGCTAGTGGTACTGTACGCTGGGGAAGATTCAAATTTCCATTCGTACTCTTAAGGTATTACATACTCATATCTTATGGCTCTTGGAGACATAAAGTTCCCATCACAATTTATCTGTGCATAAGCATGAAAACAGGGACAAATATAGACCTTGTGTGATTATAGAAGGAGTTTGATATGATTATTTCTATGCATGGATTAAAAATAAGCTTGCATGAGCATTCAAGAAATTCAACTCAATTTTAGTCAGTCTTAAGAGAACAGAAATTTAAAGCTTCATTTATGAAAGTCATAAGTTAGACTCTGCAAAATTTCTAAAGTCACAGTGCTGGCTCAGATTTTTCTGAACTGTGACAGTGTAAACCGCTGACACCTTTTTTCTTTTAATTGTTTATTTTTCAAGCTGTTTCTG
>WEIT01007478.1:2186-41688 GCA_013389985.1 Dryoscopus gambensis
CTTGCCATTGTCACAGTGTCCTTCAACATGAGCTGTTACAACTCAGGGGCTTATTCTTTTGGATAATAAAGTCAGCAGATATTATTAATTTTTGGAGAGGGATGAGAAGAGGTGGAGAATCTGTTTCACACTCACTTTGTTTCTAACCAATATAGTGACTTCTTATGTTACATGAAAGATAAACCTTGCTTTCAATTTCTCCTGCTGTGCTTGTCACTTTTTAATTGGGTTTGATCTGATAGAGTAATTCACACTTTCACAGTTCAGTCCTGCCCCTACATGCAATTTTACAATGCCCTTGAAGCACACAGCTTAATATATCAGCATTATTCAATGACAAAAAGTAATGGACAAGAATACACCACTAGTCAAAAGTAGGTCAGCAAAAAGCTAACACTCATTTGGAAATCACCTCACATCACTAAACCCTACTCTCTCCTGTCAAACGTTTTAACTACATTAAAAGAAATGCAAACTTTGCTGCTGAAAGAGAAAGCTCCCCAGACTAGCTTTGTCTCCTCGCCTTCTTCTCTGTGAAATTCGAAAAACTGTGACCTGGAGATTTTGCTGGAAGGAAAACACATCTTAAAAATCTGATTGAGTTACTTCCCTCACAACAAACTGTAGACAGCACTGCAACAAATACAGAAATACTTTCAGCCTTTTAGATCACCCATTGAAATAGAAGACAAGCAACAGATTAGCAGATTTTTCATTCTAATTTAATGAATCTATTCACTGTCACTTCAAAGCAAAAAAAATGCAAACAGGAAACTGTGTGTGCCTTCAATCTGGCCAAGAAACTACTAGATGACAGAGAAAGAAAAGAAATAATAATTTACGAGAGTCTTCTCTGCATGCCAAATGGTTTATTTTTACATGTAAGTGAGTGGGGTTGCCTTTTTCCATAAGTTCTCTGGGGATTTACATGCTTAGCTTATATTGGCCTCGAGAGGAGTTATTAAAATAAAAGTATAAATTCTCTAAAATAAAGAAGTATAAATACTCACAGAAGATCAGAATACCAGGTTATTTGCTAAGACTAAAAACAAACTTTTCTTGTGAAGTCTTAATTGAAGAAAAGTGAGTCAGCATTTCTTTCCCTTATTTTATCTTAAATTTTTCTTCCTCCTTACAACAGCAAGGTCCAGTCTTGGAATCAGTCCTGGTCAGACAGAACTGAGAAGCAGCAGTGAGCTCCTGTGGTGGCCTTGTAATTGCTACAGAATGTAAATCTGCCATTTTAGAAGCTGCATAAATATCATTCAATAATTAACCTACATGGTGTTCTTTTAAAATAACATCACATGTCATTTCTCATCTGAAAGCAGCCCCAGTGGGGTAATGCTATTTCTATTACTTACTAAGATTATCCGAGCCTGCACATGAAAGTGTATCATCACTTTTGTTCTTTGGTCTCTTATTCTTTGGTCCTCAAAAATTGAGCTTAAGAAGACTGATGGACTATGATATATGCTTTGGACTCTATGATCAATATTTTCTAAGACTTTATAAAACCTGAGTGTCTGACTGGAGACACCTTGAACCAAGTGCTCATATGGATGCTCCAGATGTGGATGCTTGGCAACTCAGAAGAATAAATCTTTAAAATTGAATAAAAGGCTTAGAAAATGGTAGTCAATATCACAATAGTTTTCACAGGTCAGTAGTTCTCTACCAGACAAGTCAACCACTGAGTCCCAGAGATAAAAAGTCCAAAGTAAATTTTTTACCTTCTATCCTATAAGGTGTTTTTTTTTCTTTTTTTTTTTCTTTTTCTTCTTTTTGTTTTTTTTTAATGGCTAGAGAGAGTGGATGAATAATGACAGAGTTTTACACAAAATTAAAGGTTGGAAGAGCTGTGATAGCTCCTACATCAACACCCAGCATAAACAGAACTGCCAGACATTACCTGCCTGCATGACAAGATTGAAGCCTACAAAATTACCCTTTCTGATCCACAAGCATTACGTTCCCTCTCAAATACTTTATTAATCAGGTAGAACAAAACTCCCAGTGGCTTCAGTGAGATTTTTTCCTGACTTAAGGATATACAAATAAAAATAACTGCATGGACAGGCATTGATCTACTCTGAGGACAGAAGTAGATGTGAACAAGGCTGACATGTTGCTTGTCCTGTCACTGTTTTTTTTTTTTTTTAATGTAGAAACTGTTATTAATACTAAGAGAAAACAAAAGCAAAGAAAGATTCTATGAAAATGATTCTTCTCTTTTCTGTCATGGAAGATGTACTACATTACTGCGTGAAGTTGGGGTCTGAAAAACTGAAGAATGGCTTTGATATATTTAAAGGTTCACTTGAAAAGACAGTCAAACTTCAGAGATGACCTCTCAGCTGCCCAACTACATGTCAAGACGATTTATCAAGCCCCAGTAACAAAATTTTGGATTACAAAATAGTAAGGAATTTTGCATCCTGCAGACAGACAGACAGGGGGAAACCCCAAAGAACAAGCTCTATGTGAAGAACAGTGGCCTCTCTCCGATGCATTGTTCCCAAGGAACTCAAGTAGAAAAAACAGAAAAGGTCAGGATTAAAGGGACAAAAGTAAGTGCCTTAGTAAAAAAGTGTAAATACTCAGAAAAGGCAAAGGAAATTCTATGCTGGTTCCCTGTCATCCAGTAATGAAGTAAATACCAAGATATGTAATTACTACCTGCCTCCTCCAGTAACTGTGGTTTCTTCTAAGAAATGTGCTAATCCTCTAAATATCATTGCAGAACAGCACAAAATCAGCCTGAGGAAATTACTGTCACCAGAGATGAGGTGGCCAAACTCTAGGAGTCCAAATGGACTGACTATCTGCAATTAGAAACACTACGAAAAGGTGAACTGGAAACACAAACATCTGTACTGAACATCTAAGAAATTAAAGCCAGACATTTAAAGACACAACTCAATCTTACTTGATGGAGTTGAAAATATTCTCTGCCTAATTGGAGATGATTCCACAACTCAATCACGAGGTTCTTCCCTCTTTCTGTAAACAACTGGCCTGGAGAATAGGACACAGTCCTGCCACACAAACGGAAAGCTGTGCTTTGAGGTGGCACACCACTGGCAGGCAGTTCAGGAGCAGTAGTTCTGCTGGGACTGAAATCTGTGAATGCAGCAGGGCTGTACTATGCAGGGCTGCTAGACAGTCTCAGTCCCTCTGGATGGAAAAGAGCCTTCAACAACAGCTGGGTGATTCAGTAATGTTGATCTTATCACAATCCCATCCCACAGGAGAAGAGGGGGCTTTCAGGGATCCATTGTCAAATGACTCCGCTGCTTTCAGAGCTCTCAGAGGGATGGAGTACGTTGTATCTTGTCCATGTGAAGATCTCCATCAGCATCACTTCCCTCTCCAGCACTAGACAGTCAACTGCTCTGATACCACAGGGCAACTCTTCTGATACACAGAAGCAAATGACTAAAGGTTCCATCAGGAGCGTCACTGTCCTAAAATACTTTGCTCACTCATATTTAAAATTCTACAGCATATTTCCACTTTATACCCTCTAACTCTGGAAAAATATGGGAAGTAATAAAAATCTATGAATAGTAATAGAGAAATACAAAATTGGCAGAACACAGGACAGCATAGCATTTTGCCCCTAATATTGCACTGAAACAGGAAAAGACTGAAAGTACAGTGTGAACAACTCGCCTTCCTCAGGAAGTTCCCTTTGGAGCTATGGATACAGAATGTCTACTGTTCAATTTCTCCCAAACACATTGGTACATCCTGAACAGGAGGAAGTGGAGTCTAACCTCCAGATATGCTGGGAATGGGTGGGCACTGCAAGCACAGGAGAACCAGCTTCCTCTCTCTAGGAGATCACATAAAGGCCAAGTTTGGCCAAGTTTTTCTGGCTCATTTGGAAAGATGGCAGTGTTTTACACATAGCAGAAGCAGGCAAAGAAAATGCTCCTTCTGCTTGTGTCAAAGTTCTCAACATATTTACAGATGGCTTAATTTGTAGACCTTGGTGCAGCAACGATTTGGAGCCTGCAATAAGACAAGTGGCACCTTGCCTTTGATGTAAAAAATTACAGCTAAACATAGATAGGGTACAGAAAATACTGACTTTAACATAGAAGCCACATTCTGCTCTCACGTTAGATGTCAGGGCAGATATAAGTTATGGAAAATCTCAGAATCAACAGAAGTTTGACAAAGAAATAAAAACCAGAAAATAGATCTCACTGAGAGGAATGACAGGAGATGCCAGCAACTCTGCCTATAACAACAACTGACAATTCTGTCTCTGAGGAAGGCATAAAATGTTTGCAGAGGTGACAGGGAGCAGGGGAAAACCACCCTGCAAAAAAAGGCACATTTGAGAAACAGACATTCCCAAAATCTGCCTCCTGAATCTTCTTTGTTGTACACGGTACTTTTCATCCAAAGAGACAGGTGATCCTTCAAGTTCTGTGATGATTAAATTGCCTAAATTCGAGAGAATTACCATACTTTCACATGGTTTCTGAGTTTCTTTCAAATTCCTGCAAAATCTGTCAAACCTGACACAGGGATTCCTTCCACGATACGTGAGGGAGACAGCAGGCAGAAGGAGGCAAATTACTTTCAGTAAATAATTTACTTTAAAAAAAATTAGCTGAAATGTTATGCATTGTTTTATTGCGCAATATCAATGCAAGCATACTGATTTTAAATTAAAGGGCCATAGGGCCAGCAGTCACCAGAGCACATAACTACATGACAAAAGACCTGCCTTGATACTTTAAGAGACTATATAAAGTGTAGGGAGAGTTACAAAGTGAATAGCACTAGACCACCCACCTCTCCAGCCTCAGGTCTGCAAGCAGCCTCCTGGCCTTCCAGCTGCTCCCCTGCTTGTACCACCTCTGCAGTAACCACAGGCTAGGTGCAGATCCCCTACCACAGGTTTGGTTACTTTTCCACAAATGATTCAAAAGCTACAAATGATGGGAGTGCACTAAATGGAATTTTAAATTGGCTGCAGAAAACCAAGGAGAAAACCATTCCCGCTTCATGTGTTTGGTACCGGATGACAGCATTCTCACTTCAGGGGAATCTGAGCTCAAACCAAACTCTCTCTGCTTTACACTGCTGACATAAATAAGCCAACTTGCCCCAGAAAGGTCTTCTTCATTGCAGACAGGTTTAACTGTATTTAAAATTAGATAGGATGTGGATCCATACACAATTTCTAGCTCCAGAGTGACTGGAGTGCCGCTTCTGGAAGAATGCTGGAGATGTTCAGTGGTAACATCCTCAGGGGACGGAGGCTCCTGAATTCTCCTATGGGAAAGTGAGGGTTGAGTTTTCCTCTCCCATCCTGTTTTGCTTGCTTCTCTGCAGCCACCAGAATCATAATTTACATTTTGTTACACAATAACTTTCTAACCTAATTTAGTATTGAAAGTATAATCTCTTTTCCAAAACCCATGAGAAAAGTTTCTTTTCACGTTCTATTCCTATTTCTCTTACATTCTTTACTAAGCAACTGGGGAGAAACAAAAGGGAAGGCAGAGGTATCAGAGAGCAATCTGCTTACATTTTCTCCTACCTGGTTCTCCTCTCTGCCTGTTTGCCACCTATTACTTCAATCCTCTGCTGACCATCTGTTCAGCCTCCCCACTCCAAAAAAAAAAAAAAAAAAAAAAAAAAAATTTCCTTTTTTCCTTTCTCCTTATAAAGCAAAGCCTGAACATCAAGGAGAGCCATGTGTCCAGCTTGCCCTCTGTAGACTGTCAGCAGTCACAAGACATCATCTGGAAATCATTACGCACCCGAATAAGGCAACCAGACTCAACATGTGCAAAGGCACCAGAAGAGTTCAAACTTGTTACTTGAATTGCCACAAGTTTTTCCTGGAAGTAAGATTTATTTTAACACTGTTAGATAAGATAAAAAGACCCAGAATGAGCCCTTTATATAGCTATCCAAGACAAACAACAGAGAACAATTAAGGCTTTATGCATGGGCTAAGCTCCATGACAATTACTGACAACACCTAATGCCTATGTTATGAAAAGCAGGAACGGGTCAAAATTTTTGTCTGACAAGACAAACTATAAAATAAGTGAAATCACAATTCAATTTTTGGCTTAAGAGGATACTTTACAGCTAATATGGATGATCCATAGACCAGTTGACACATGTCACAGCCATTCAACAACATCAAGGCTTCTAAAGGACACAGTAGCTGGTTTCAGGTGGCTGTTCTGCTGAACTTTCAAGTATGCAGTATTACACCTAATGCTTTAGTAACTAAAAAATTATATTAAATTATTAACCCACTTTAGCTTTTTAATTTAAGATCGTAAAGCAAAGATGACCAAATATTTTTCTGAATCACTCTAACCTCTCCAGAATTTCTTTTCTCAAACAACTCCACAAAATTTCATGCTAGTCTTAATACTGCTGATTATTTTTCCCTATCTCAACATGCTTGCTAGTTGGGCCATACAAATTAGCAAGAACCCAGGCAGCTACAGAGAGACTTATGGCTATAAGTCAGGATAAAATATATTTTTACTTCAACAAATACAATAATTTAATGAAGATGTTTGTGTTCAAAATTTTACAGAACAAAACCATATAAATGCAGCACAGCAAAAAAAAAAAAAATTAGAAAAATGGAATATGCCCCCAAATGCTGCTGTAGAATCTGGTTACTAAAAGAGATTAAAGGGAGAGCAGCATACAAGTATAAGAGCTTTGAAAAGCAACAAAAAAAGGGAAAAAAGTGTTAAAAAATCCAGTGCTGTCACTGACAAAGGAAAATCACAAACACCTTCATAGTAGAACAAATTGCTACTAAGACATCAGTCCTTCAGATAATTTTAAATAAAGCAAAGTGGCGCTCAAAGGTATATATTGAAGGTTAGAAGTAATATAAATTGCAATAGAGATGAGAAAGAATATTCAGCATTGCAAGCTATTTTTTAACAACCTTGAAATGACATCAAATAAAGCAGGGACTTCCTGTACCAAGGCTTACAAACGAGACCTGCAAATAGCTTACATTTTTGTACTGCTGTTCTCTCCAAGGACCTAGAACAGGTCTTCAAGCTTCAGAGAAGCAGCGATTTCTTTTTTGACAAATAGCTGACAGCGAGACCATGATACAGAGAAGCAGTGTCCCACATACACTGAAGTTTTCAGAAACCCTTTGTAAACTACTTGACCACTGTTGGCTATACCAGGCATCCTTTCTGCAATGCAATTACAGGGCTTCCAAACAAGAAAAAATGTGAAGCTGCCCAGCAGAGAGGCTGAGCAGAGCCTGTTCTGCAGCCGTTTCAGGGACAAGGGAGCTTTAATATATCACTTTCCTTAATCCCTAATAATCTTTGCCCTAGTTGCTTCCTCCTGGCATTATGCAACCTGCACAAAACTGCAGACGAGTTTCATTAAACCCACAAGCAATATTTGGCTATGCCTGACACATCAGTGTAAACATGGTGCTTTTGACCATGAACATGCAGTGATGCCTTAAAAGCCTCTCTGCTCCTTACACACAAAGCTGGGGCCGAGATTTACTCAATGTTAGTGGGATAATTACTGCAGCTGAGCAAAACAGATGTAGCTACAAGAGCGTATGTGCACTAAGTGCTTCTACTAATCCTGAGCGCCCAAAAGGGCCCAGTCACAGACACAAGGGTATGCTCTTGAGTGGACAGATGTTTTTTGAACTGCTTTCAAGCTAGGATCATTAATTTAATTGGCTGACTTAAAAATGTTGTTTACACTATAAATTCTTTGTTAGTTTTCTTATTAACTTCCTAGTGCAAAACTCTACTACAGTAGAACTCTTGAAAGCCAAAGGCTTTAACATCTCTAAGCTAAGGTGGTCACAACAAAGGCGTAAGACTTCACATAGGGTGATAAAGTGCACTTTACAAATTAGTTGTACACACCACTTTACACTGCATAATAAAAATGGGATTCCAATGACATTCCAGTGGAAGACAGACTCTAGTACATTGCAGAGTACCACGTAATCTTTACTGATACTACTCTCTCTTTCATATAATTTTTTTCTTGATACCCTCTTCTGTCACTAGAACTAGGCATAAATCTGCATCTTCCCCTTACCTGGATAAACTATAAAATATTTGAGCTCCCTGAAACCTTTCGGTTTTGTTTTTGTTTTTTTAAACAGGCAATTCATATTTAGCTTAGAAAGATGATGAAAAAAGCAGCCTTATTACTAGTTACTAGATTGAAGCAGACAGTTTCAGCATCAACAGAAAATCTTTCATTTAAATTAAACTCTAAGACCTCTGCTTATGTAATGTCCATGAATAAAAGAAATTAAAGACCTTGCCTTTCATATCGAGTCTCTGTACTGCCATATTGTAAAAGTAGGATGAGTGAACTCATTCTTCAAAGCAGCAAAATGCTTTAATGCAGGGGCCGTTAAAAACCAACCAAACAAAACCCCCTGAAAATAGCAATTTCTCTTGAAATTGACACTCTTTCTCGACTCTTGACTATGACTTTCATACATTTTGTTTGCCGTATGACCCAAGCTGTCTCCTTCCCTGACTCCTAAGTCGATGCTGTTTGTATCATTTTCTCCTCCATTCTTCTTTTCAGTTTCCACTCTCTGCCTTTCAAATTCCTCTTTTTCAGATTTTGTCAGCTTTTCTCTGTCAGTTAAGCTGTAAACCATTCAATACCACAGGGAATTTTACTTCTCGTGTTGCTCTTCATACCAAATTTGCAGTGTTTAAGCCACTTCTAGAAAAGAAAACTTTGAAGTACAAGCTGGTAAGGATTCCGGAGACAGGGATTTGTGGACACCTTACTGGTCATTCTGGTGATGTTGAAACAACTTCCCAAAGGCTGATGTAGACTCTTCTATAATAGCTTAATTGAACATTTTCTAATACCAAATGTTCTTTAGGTATGATTTCACATGCTTAGTTGATGTAATCTTCATGACCTGAATTATTTTTCAAGTGTCACCTTAAAAAGTAAAGTTTTAATTTCTTAAGTTTTGAAGATATGGTGCAGAAATCCAATTCTGGCAAAAATCAAAGTCCAAATCTTCAGAACGTCCCAACACCTACAGCAAGAACAGCATTATGAAGCTATTCCAAAATGTACAAAATTAGGATTAGAATTATGCCTCCTCTCTTAACCTTCTTACTAAGGTGCAAGAGCAGCAGTAACTTCTTCTGGACACTCTCAGGACAAACTAATCAGCTCTACAGACAACATCCATCCATTTCTCATCACTGCTTTGTGGAAAAGTGGACAGGCAGATAGAAGTGTCCACCAGCTGGACCACAAAAAATCTGGGCTCTGACACCTAAGGGGTGACATTTTCTACAAGTCTCGCAGTCTGCAAATAGAGAAGATGACTTGGGTTTCCTGCTCTGGTGTCCAGTCTAATTGTTGGGCAGTTAACAGCTTAAGAGAGACAGTCTGCCCAAGAAACACACTGGAGCAGTGCCAAAAAGAGAAGTGGAGGGAGTCAAATAGGAAAAAGAAGTCAGGATGAAGAGCAGGTTGAAAGGTGCTGCTGAAGAACTGAGCCCAGGGGAAACTCACGTTGGTCTGAACTGGTCTGCAGTAGACGAGCAGGTCACAGCCGACTTTCTGGGGCACGCTGTTCACGTGTGAGTAGAGCCAAGGGCTACAGTTCACCACACTGGAGAATAATTTTTCAATTGAGCTGCTGCTTTTTGCCTGGCTGACTGACTAATATGTCAGTTGAACAATCAGAGTGATTTTTCTGTCGTCTTCCCCAGCAACTGAATTTTAAATGTTGGGACAAATTGCCCACTGTCTAATAGAAGCAGACTTGTACCAGCCTGCATGTTTATGCAAAGCTGAGGAACATTCAACAGTTTTCTCAACTTTAAGGTCCCCCATAGATTTTGCTGCTAACACCAGGTGAAGTTGTAGAAATAAGAAATGCTCACACAGCAAATGCTTCCACAGTGTTGGATTGCAAGAGGCTTTTTCAAACCGCTGTTTGTGCATTTTAGCCGTGAAACTTCCAGGGATATCAGTAGGAGTCACACAGCTAAATCCCCAAGCAACACTTTTGGAAAATGACTTATACTTAAAGGAGGATTAGAAGAAAATACTTCTTAAGCCATTTTCCATGTAACATTATCAGTCTAAAATTTGGAGAAATATGGACTCATTTGGGGGAAATACATGATTCACTGGGTATCAATTTTTCCATCCAATTAGGCTGGGCAGCTATGCTGAGTATTTAACACACACCCTTCCTTCCCCCTCCCTTTCCACAGAGTGTATACATTAAACACAAGTAAAGACTTCTGGGTTTTCAACTTTGTTGATTTTACATTCCTTCTGGGATTTAAAGTACTACTTTGTTTAATTATTTCTCCTCTACTCATCCACAGTATTGAATGACAGTAATAATGAACTCAGAATCATTGTACAAATCCCAGTAGGAACCATTCATAGTTTGCTAATAGGACATTATATTTGCATTACCAAGTTCAGTTCAAAGCACATTGTGTAAATTAGCTCTGAGGGTTACTACCATGAATCTAAAACCAGAACATCAGGTCAATTAGCACAGCTGCAAAGCACAGTATTTTGGGTGAAAACATAAGGGGTATGATTAAAATTCTAGGAAATCCTCTTCTTGGGCTAAGTGCCTTTTAAAAGATGTCTGGTTTCACTTCTGGGAGAAACCAGAATGCCCCAGCTCACAGTAGTGTAGCTTGATGCCAGTGACCCCGATGCCTAATAAGCATTACTGACCCGTTCTAAAGAGGGGGCAAAATTAACTCCCAGGAGGCGTGGAAATCCTCAGAACCCCATAGAGACACTTTCTCTCCCATCCAAATTAAAAGAACAGGTGATTATGAGGAAGATATAGAGGATGTGTTAATTTTATTATTCTAATCTCTGTGTAATCTATTGCTTACATAAAAATGCAACTAACACACAAAAGATATTCAGTTTCCTCCACAGAGACAAACCCAGCACGCACCAACCCACAGTCAGAGACTAAAAAGTCACAGTTTAATAACGCTGAAAGGAGGCCCACAAGAAATTAAGGCAAGGAGTTCCCTGTAACAAATACTGTAGGACTATTCACTTTTAGGGCAGACAGCAAACATGTACACACACACACACATATGGAAGTAGTTAATGAACTTCAGAGCTCACACAGCATCTTTGGACAAACTGCTGGAACAGAAGCATGCAAACACGACAGGAAAAGAGGTATCCGTTCTACCTCAGGACTACAACTCCGATGAAGCCAGAAGATGTCACTTAAAAAATAAAAGAAAGGGCCAATGGATATTGTTCTGGTCAAGTCTGTTAATTGGTCTAGACACTGCAATCAGTTCAGGTCAGTCTTACCAAGCCATCAAGTCAGCCCAGTACATGGGTTATACCTGGGTTGTATACGGTCTGCCTGGCCAGAGATGATCTTAAGATTCATTCCTTGGATCATTTTGTCTGAAATTTTAGTGTAACTGCCTTGAAAGGCTGCTTATTCTGTAAATGTTAACACACCACTATTCTCTGTAGAAAGATACTTGAAATAACAGTTAGGCAACTTCAAAATTATTTTGCCTTAAAAAAAATGATGGGATTTCAGATTACACAATAGAAATCATTCAATGGACAGGTTTTATAGTCAACTGTATAAAAATGGTCATTCCTCACACACAAAGATGGCTAGAGCTGGGACACAGAGGGGTATTTCATCATTAACATTTATAATCCTTTAATTCATTAGGCAGCAACCTAATGGATCTATAGGGGCTGAACTAAGCAAAATTCCTCACAAGCCCTGAAAGAAATTACTGTGATATATATAGGACCAGGTAGAAAGGTATAAAAAAAGAGATACTGGGAAATAAATTCAGATGTTTGAGTCAAGTACCTCCACAAAATACTTTCAGGTCCATGTGCATGACCAGCTAAATAGCTGTAACTTCCTGGTGGAAGTGGTGAGAATGAAAGGATTTGCCTATGTGAGAAAAACAGCACACAAATGCATAACAGGTTCCACCCTAGCTGCAATGCAAACTGATGTGTGAAACAGAAAACGGGCTTTTGGTGAATTATAAATAGCTGGCAAGGACTGAATACTCAGCTGGGTGGAAAATGCTTCATATGGAAGACAGCAACACGTGAAAGATCAGAAAGCATACGTAAATTGAAATAAAATGAATATATTGTCAGAGTACAAACAAATAAAAGGCATATTTTGGAAAATAAGCACTATAAGATGCTTACTATTGCATGACAACTCAGCAACAAAGAGAGATGAGCTAGAGTGCCCAGAAAAGTAAAAGATATTTGGTATAATAAGTGCTTCTGAAACTAGGTAGAGTAACACAAATCAATTGACTTCTTATTGTATACCTATCCAGTAGCACAGGAAGGCTTAGATTAGCTTTAGGAGTCTCAGATTACAAGCACAAATGAATTTGCAGAGGCTGTGAGGCAACATGTTACTTCAGGATTCAATAGCATCTACTGTGAAGAAAATTCTCTCTTTAAAGGACTATTCAGCCGAATTTGAATTCTTCAATTTTTTTCAAATCAGCTCATGAGTTCTTTTCTTTCCTTATTTCAATTACAATTCTTCTTTTCAATTTGCTATTCTTTTCCACTGGGTTCTTCACAGCTAATGTTTCTTCCATCACTTTTTATAACCAATAAAGAGGCAGAGAAACTGTCAAATATTTTGTTCTGAAGAAGAAACAAATAAAAAAAAAATCAGCAAGATTTTCTGTCATTCTGTCTTTCTATATCCACACAGGAATATCAATTAGAAGTTTCCCTATTAACAGATGCACAAATGTTACCTGAATTGTGTCAGACTTCTAGGTGCATCTATGCAGGGTCAGGGCAAACAAGAGGGGGGAAATAAATCTTATCTCTGCTTTCTCTGTGTTTAACATGATACTGTCAGTCTGCTATCATCTCCCTAATAAGTGGTGCAACTCTTGTTCTTAATTGGGCATTATTCCCATTTTCAGCATTTTTGAAACTAAATTATCTAAAGTGAAAAGATGTCCAAAGGGGAATCATACCCCAAGAAAATGCATTTGAGTAGCAGCAATTAAATACTCACTTTCTAAAAAGTTGTGAGGCAGAATTGCTTAATAATGATTCATTTCAAATGAACCCAGAGAAACTCAGATTTTTAATAACTTCATTCTCCTTGGTCTTCCCCAGAAGATATTTAAACAGGGCACATGACTGCAATCAGCACCAGGAAGCGAGTATTGCTTCACTAAAGCAAAACGGAGCATGTCAGCATAGGAAAATACAGCTGCCTACTTTGATTTCTGGCATTGCATATTTGCTCAAAATATATTTTTTGTGGGAAGTTCCATGACATTCAGATAGCTACAATTCTTTGAAAAGCATTAACATATTGATGTTTTCATAATTATTTTTTAACAGAGTTTTGAGTGCTTGTTCTCCTACCAAATCAAATTATCTGTAAGAGGTACTGGCCAGCTGAACTGGTCAAACTGACAACTGGGAGCCAGGTACGGTCATTTCACAAAACTCTGACACACAACTCCTACTGCCTGAGATTGCCACCTCTTCCTGATGGGCTTCTTCACAATTTACTAAAATCCATTCTCTGCAGTATAAGGAGCTCTCCTCAACTTTTTCTGTCATGCCTTCCTTGAAAAACAGGAATCACTGGTTTATGGAGGTTCTGGACAAGAAGCACACTCGAGGCCAGCAGAGAGTGAACAGTGCCACCTCCTGCCCCACTGCCCGAAGCTCATGGGCCATGCCAGCCCTCTACTGCAGCCTGCCAGGCATGTAATGACTGGTTCAGATGGCACAACAGACCTGCCGAGCTTGCACAGTGCAAGGAGGAGTGGGGAAGCAGACAAAATGAAGAGGAATGAAAAGAAACCCTTGTGTCTGTCATCTGGCCATAAAAATCACCATGTAGCCCAGTAAGAATCGCCCTTGATTAACCTTTTATCTTCCACCCTCCTTAGTTAATGAATTAGTAACAAAGGCATTTAAATGACATTGGATTTCTTCTATTTGATTTGCACTGTCTTAAGGCTTCATCAGTTCTGAAAGGTGTTAATGTAATCTGCTTTCTACTGGGCATGGGTAATGCCACACAGATATAACGCATCCCACTTATAACAAACATAAAAGTAATTACCCTGCTTTGCCAATTATTTGAAGAATATTTGTTCTTTTGCCTTAAACTGCCCAAGAAACAGACTCTGCAGCTTCGCTATTTACCTATAGGGCCTCTTGTATTTACAGTGATTATTAGGAAAACTATGCTACTCTCAAGCACATTTTTGTGATGGATTTTAATTTTCCCTGAGGGCAATTTCATTCTTAGAAATGACACAATAATGCAAAGGCTCTTTAGACAGACAAAAAATATACAGGCACCCTAATAAGATATAAATCCTTTCCACAAGCTTCTGCTGTCTTCTTAAGACTCTTAAATTATATTTGTTGCTGTGGATTGGGTAATCATAGCATTCCAGATGTGGATGAAGGAACCAGATGGACAACAGAGAAAATAAAATCCTTCACTGTCCAAAAAAGTCTGTATCAGGAAAAAACATCTTACAAAAGGCACAGAGGCAACAATGTACTTGGGGTACCCTGGTGGGAATTCTAGCTGATGGAAACCACAGCTATTTCAGATCAAGCAGCTTCAGACCAAAGTGACAGCTTGTATGGCTGGACTGTATTTAAGGGTAAATCTCAGCCTCTTGTAAGTGTACTTTGTTCACTGCAACTGCTGAAACAAAATGAGGATTCTCATTTTTTCCTAAAACAGTGAACAGATTAGATTTCCTCTGGACCTTCCAGGATAGCTAATAGAAATACCCTTTAGGAATTATCTTTTGGCAAAAGGAGAGCAGCTCCCAGGCTACTTGGGCTTCTGCCCAGAACTGGACATTCTGCACCCAGCAGCCTCCAGATGACAGCTGCATGCAACCTCCTCCCCGAGGAAGCAGTGTGGTGTCCCCTCAGGGGTCAGTACTGGGCCTGACACTGCTCAGCATATTTGTCAGCTATGCTGATGGTGGGATTGAGTGCTCCCTCACCAAGTTCGCTAAAGACACCAAGCCTTGTGGGGCAGTCAACGTGCTGGAAGGAAGGGATGGCATCCAGAGGGACCTGGACAGGCTGGAGAAGAGGGCCCATGTAAACCTATGAAGTTCAACAAAGCATAGTGCAAGGTCCCACACCCGGGTTGGGGCAACCCCAGGCACACCTACAGGCTGGGCAGAGAAGGGATCGAGAGCAGCCCTGCAGACAAAGACTTTGGGGTGATGGTTGATGAACAACTCAACGTGAGCTGGCAATGTGCGCTCGCAGCCCGGAAAACCAAGGAAATCCTGGGCTGCATCCAAAGGAACGTGGCCAGCGGGTCAAGGGAGGTGATTCTGCCCCTCTACGCTGCACTTGCGAGACCCCACCTGGAGTCCTGCATCCAGCACTGGTGCCCCCAACATAAGAAGGACGTGGAACTCTTGGAGCAAGTCCAGAGGAGGCCACAATATTGATAAAGAGGACTGGAGCACCTCCCCTATTAACACAGGCTGATCAAGTTGTGTCTGTTCAGCCTGGAGAAGAGAAGGTTCTACAGAGACCTCATTGCAACCTTCCAGTATCCAAAGGAGGATACAGTGAAGCCAGAGAGGGACTCTTTGTCTGGAATGCAGTGATGGAACAACAGAGAATGGGTACAAACTGAAAGAGGGTCGGTTTAGATTAGATATTAGGAAGAAATTCTTTACTGTGAGGGTGGTGAGATGCTGGAATGGGTTGCCCAGAGAGGTTGTAGATGCCCCAGCTCTGACAGTGTTCAAGGCCAGGTTTGGTAAGGCCTTGAGCAGCCTGGTCTAGTGGGAGATGTCCCTGCTCATGGCAGGGGAGGTTGGGACTGCATGATCTTTAAAGTCCCTTCCAACACTTAAAGTTCCACAGTTCTATAAACCACTCATCATCTTGCCTTTAAATGAGTACTACTTGCTGATGAATCCCAAAAACTAAGTGATGCTCTTCACAGAGAGAGGAACTGTTTCACCATTTCACAGTTACATGAACAGAGACCTGAAAGACATGGGTACCACGTCAACACCAGCTGAGAGTCCAGGATCAGAGAGGAGCTGAATCCGAGTGTCCAACTGCTCAGTTCGTTGTTCCAAACCACACACTGCTTCAACAGACCCACAGCCTAAGACTATTAAGCACAATCAAAGTTAAGGCTATTTCTGGTGCTTCATTTCTAAAAGCATTACCGAGGTGAAAGCAAGTCGCATCCTCAGCTGTAAAAGAGGATATGCTGCATACTGTCAATGCATGTTTCACCCCAGATGCTGGGCTGGATCACTGTGTCACCAGAAGGACCAGAATGATTCAGAAGTTCACTGGGGATATCTTCAATACCAGAAATAGCCAGTGTTCAGGGAGATTGCTTTTCAGCCTCCAGCACAGGGATGCACCACCCCTCACACCAAAGGACAGCTGGGACATGCCAACAGTTCGTGGAGGGCAAGGCACCCTAGGTAACAGATTTTATGACTTATTGTGATTGATAATGCCTATCAAGGGGGCCCTCAAACTCTCCTCAAAGGGAGACTGTAACTCGCAAAAGTCAAAGCAAAAAGTTAATCCGCTGGTACATACCACAGAAACAAACTCTAACTCCTTTCATCCTCTCAGCAAGGCTCTGTTTTCGACCTCCTTTCTTCCTCATTTTTTCTTCTACTTCCATTCACCTGTCTTCAAAAAGACTATCAACAAAGGTATTTCATCTATCTGCAGGCACAGCTTTAGCATCTGCACCAACTGTCTCTGTTCCTACAGAGCTAGTGTCAGCGTGCAGCTTACCCCCGAAACCACATGCAGAACATGTGCAGCTCAGGTGGGCTGGGGGGAAGGCAGCCTTTGGGAAAGGGGACACGTCGAGGTGTATCATAAGCACAGGAACTGCTGCAGAGAGGGGGTTAGAGGGTACCACAGTACCTCGTTCTGGATCCAGTAGATTCAAAGGATGGGAAGAGAAGAGGGAAAACAGTAAAACAGAAATGGGAAGATCCCATGTCACAAAACGACTTCCCTCTATACTGCATGGACCTTTAGGTCTCTGCATCTTTGAAAGACTGGCTGATAAAAGTGATGTCAGCAAAATGCCATTTTAACTGCATCACTTAATATGTTCCCAGCTCAGCAGCACTGCCATCCCCTCACAGACTGAAATGGCCAACACACACAAAGTTCGACCTCAGTGTGAACAGCTGTCTTCAGTGCTGCATCAGCACAACCCATCACAGGCAAGTTACTTACCTCAGGGCATAACAGGGAACACCCAACCCAAGCACAAGTCAAATGGTATTTCCATTCAACACTTTTGATTAGCTTTCTTCCTATTGCTATCATTGATTCACATTTCCCTTTATGATTTTGATATCAATTCTTCTGCCTACAAGCACAAGACTTTCAGACTTTCTAGGAAAAGCACCAAAAAAATATTAAGAGAGCCCTCAAAAAGCTCCTTTAAAAAACTTATTTCTGTTCTGAGAGGCTTCAGATAAGTCAAAATAAGTATAAGTGAAAGAAAAGGATGAAAAGAAAACCAGAATGTCCTCAAGAATCAATGCAACACAAAACACAAGGAGCAGGAAGGACTCACATTAGCAGAAACATATTCACAACTGACATCTCAAAACTACCAAAACCAAGCTTGACATACAAGCTTCAAGCATTTTTATGTTATCTAAGTGCAGTATTGCTCATAAGAGACAGAAAGTGCCCACCTGCCGGAGAAAACATGTGAACACTTGGAGAAATTTAAAAAAAAAAAAAAATCACTTATCCAATTAATCACCCTGATGTTCATTTTTAGTAAGTTCAGTTACTAATTCTCTCATTGACGGTTTTGCATCGTTTTTCCTGGTCATCTCCTGAGATCAGCACCTCTCAGTAGTTCCAGCTCTTGGGGAACAAAGCTACAACTCCGAGACCTTCCTTTAATTGTTCTTCCTGAACAATTAAACCTTTTATCAAATAATAATGGATTTTGAGTTCAACCTCTCATAGCATTCAGTGATGCTACTAAAGCTCTGCTTCAAAACAGCCCCAAATAATCAGCATGCTGCATAAAAAATAATGATAATTGACGACAGCATCATTTTAAATTGTGGTCAGGAACAAGGAGCAAAACTCTGAATTCATAAAGAAACAAAAAATTTTCATTCCAGGATTTATGAGGATTCCTGTATCTTTTCCATGAAGACTGTATCACATTTGACAGAGAACGACAGAACAAATTACTGACAGGGTGAGGCATTGCAGATTGAATCAAAGAGTTCAAATAGACAGTGCTCACAGTACTGCCACTGGAAAAAAAGGAAGTGAAAATCTCTTTGCCTCAATCACAGCTCCTTTGTCCACCTGCATAAAACCCCCACACAGAGTCTGGAAGCCTACTGCTTCAAGTCCTGATGAGCATTCATGGTTCACAGTAGGTAACTGGCACAAGAAGATGTAACAAGGATAGAGCGAGGGGTCATAGGGCTGAACTCGTCTAATGACAGCTTGTGTGGAAGAGGAAGTCAAACACAAAATGTGGTTGTTCTTGGGCTCAACTGGGATACAGAGAATTGGCTCAAATAAGATAGCAGAGCTATGGCAAGAAGTTTTTTGTGTAATATTCTTCATGCTACTCTAATACAAGTAGTCACAGACGGATTTATGTTTATAATAACTTTAGAAAGTAGGAAGTCATCATTTTCTTTACTAAATAACTCATTTCTAAGGATACTTAATGTATGAGTCTCAGTAGCATTAAACTTTTTTGAAAAACAGTATTATTTTATTAATATTCCCTTTACTTCTTACAGATTTGTTTTAAACTAAACAATAAAACACAAAACATGAAGATAAAATTGTGCTAGTGCAGTTCAAATACAAATTATTTTTTTCATTTAAATGTTTTAGAAACATCCAGAAAAAGAACAAAACAAAGAAAAAAATTCAGGTCAAGTGAGGATAGCTTTATCCTTCTTGCTGATAAACAAGCGTTTGCACACATTGCCTCAGAATGCATTTTATCTTGTTAGCACAAACAGCTTTGATATGAGAATTAAGGACAAAAATCATTGCTTGCTAATCTCTTGATTGTTTTCAACTGAGATAAACTAAGAACTGTGACGGGCATTTTCAAAACACTACCATTTCCTTGTAGAAAACATATCAATTTCAAATCTTGAAATGTTCCTACAGTCGCACTGAAGCAAGGAATATTTGATAAAGCTTGTTAGAGACCACATTTTGAAGAAAAAAAAATTGTTTTAGAGTACAGATGCGTGCACAAATAATGTGACAGTAATGACTCAAAAGCAAGGCTACTTCAAAGAAGCCAAATTATTCTTCAAGAAAATAAGAAGTTTATCAATCAGATTTTCTCTTCCTAATCAAGTCATTCACTGTTCTCAATGCCATCAACAGATGAATTTAGTTCAGCAGCAGCACTACATAAATCTGAATTAAATATTTTTGTGAGCTCAAATCACCTTGAATGCTTGTTCTACTCCAGACTTGGAACATAGCAAAGAGTTTAAAAAAAAAAGAAACTTTACCAATGCCGAGAAAGCATGTCAAGGACTTCAGGTTTTAAGGAAATGAAAGCTCCCTCTGTTATAGTCCAAGAGCCATAAGACTGGTACAAGTGTGATGCTAACCACATACTTTCTGACATCACATGAAATGTTGACCTCCTACAGCCTCAAAGCTTCTGGCTGGAGATGGGGGTCAGGAAACGAGAATTGCATCTTTCTAACAGACTTCCCATGGTAACAAGACAGTGTGAAGCCCAGCATCCATGTCTCACTGAGATGAACCGGTTCATCAGCCTGCAGCTGGAGACTGAGGTGAGCTGGTTGCTTTTGCTGACCTCAGACATACAAACTGCTCAATCCTTCCTCAGTGGAGGTCACAATGGCACATTCACATGCAGGGCACAGGAAAAAGAAAAGGAGAGGCCTGATGTGTGCACTTCTGGAAGGCAAAGAACATGAAAGAAATGTGATGATGATGCCTGCTACACCTGGTAAGGAACTGCTTGACTTTGCACAAGCTTTGTGCATGTTTTGCCCTTGCAGTTTTGGACCACATCCACCATCCAAAGAGATGGATCTCTGTCAATTTTTTTTACCCCATTATCTTTTTCCAGAAGTTGACTGTACTGTCAGAGCACCTCACATTCAACAACATCAGACAGGGTCAGACCATAAAAATGCAGAAAAGTGGTGCAACATCAGGAGGCAGAGAACAGCTGAAATCGCTCTAGGGAGCACTTTCTGGAGAAATATAATCTGATCAGTGAAACCATAGAAAACAAAAGCAGAAAGTATCCTGGCAGAAAGAGAACCAGCCTGGCTCTGAGAAGAGGCCAAGGAGCACGAACTCACCACCTGATGAAGCAGAAAGAAACCCAAAGAGAAAAATAACAAAAGCTTTATTTTTGCAGTTACGGTGGTGACTGTGGCCAGCACAGTGCCTGAAATCACAAGCACAGCATTGTGTACCACTCTTCTCCAGTCACACCATATGGACATGAGATGGGGCTGTTTAATGCTGCCCTTTGATACTGGTAAGAAAATGCAACACTTTTACAAAGTGAAAAATGGATCCTGACAGAATAAACGATTGAATAAACCAGGACGGGCAGCATATAGATGAAGTAATTTTATTGTAGAACACTGTCTGCCTGGAAAACTGTGCAACAGGAATTTTTAATTATAAATTCAATGTCAATATAGAAAATAATAAAAATCAGAATTTCCAGTTCACTGTTTCAGAGTCCTCAGAATCCTCTAGTCCTAGTCAACATAGAAAGTGCGAGCTCTTTCTTGCTGTGCTACAGGAAATCAACGAATGCAGTTTTGAACCCTTTATGTATACTGTAAGAACCTAAGTAGAAAGTAAAACTAAACAAAAAAAAGGCCAAAGAAGTAACCACACCAATGGTAGCCTGCAACAACTCTGGGCTAAACAAAGACCTTCCTCCTGCAACGGAAATTAAATAATCTCTTTCCTTTATTAGTAGTCCTCTTATTTAAAAAGAATTGTCTCAGTTTATTAGTGAGTAAGGATGCTGGGGAAGCTTTTACTTATTTTACCTACACTCTACACTTCTCAGTTATTCACTTCTGAATCCTAATATTGGCTGAAGAAGACTCAATTAGTATAAAATTCAAATTTATTTCTTTGTAATTATACAGACTATAAAACCCATTGCTTTCAGGCACACTTTTTACACATGCACAAGTGAAGTGCCATCACTGCATCTTCCTTACATTTTTTTTTCCTTGGTTACGGCTGTGGTATTGCTGGATAAGCTACAGAGGCTGAAATTTTCACTAAATTGTGCAACAATTCTCATTTCTTCTGGAAAAAAGCTCTGTAGTTTTAGTCCAGTTATAACAATTATTATGCAAAGCCCTCAACTCTGCATGGTTACCCAGCCCTAGAACTCATTACAGATTCATTAGAAGCACAGTTGCTCCATCCTCTCTTTAGATACTTTGAAATGTAATCATTACCATGAACTGGGGGATAATGCTGTAATATGAACACCATATTCATCACAAAGCTTTTGTGCTGGTGCACAGGATTCTTTCATGCTTAATTTGCTATTAACCATAGTTTAGATTATAGTCACTGTTGTGGGCAGTTTTTAAAAATACAAAAAAAAATTTATTTGAAAAAACAGCCTGCATCCTCTTCCAACTATTTCCCACTCTGCTCACAGATTTTACCAAAAATATTGAGAGAGACAAGCAGAAGTTAACTATTCTTCACGGAGACTGGAGTGTCAGACTATTTTTTAGTGGGACATGGAAAAGTTCAGAAGAGAAGAGAGTAAGGCAACTGAGGGTTAGGATGAGAGGGCAGGCAACTTGAAAGAGCAGCAGCTGTAGTAGTTGCTTTGCTCTCTCAGAGGCACAGATGTTGAAGGGAGGGAAGCAATCAGGATGCAGGACTGACAGGATGAAATCCAATACTAGAATATCATGCCTCTCTTGATTTAAAGAGGCAATAAATATGTACTAGTCTGAACAAAAAAGAAGTACCTCCAAGATATTTAAGCACAAAAGTAAATTGCAAAGACATCTAAAAGGTATAAAAGGTTATAATTTGGGTGCTTTGATGCTGCTTACCCCTGGAGAAGTTCCAGCTTTTGCCATTTTTTCGGTTATTACTGACTATTAGATTATTGCACACAGCAATAGTTCAATCTCAAAGGTAAATGAGGAGTGGGTGATACAAACAAATGTTCACAGTAAAATTAGTGACTTGAGAGAGTCTTTAAAAATGGAGGGGACTTTAACTAGGCAGAATTGGCAGTGATGAACAAAAAATATGAACAACAGATTACTGCTGTGGACATTAATTCTGCTGAACTAATTGATGTAATCAAATGCTTCACACTAGAGCTGCACACAGCCATTTCCCAGGTTCCCAGGACAGGAGCAGGAAACTTTCCCCTTAAAAGTAAGGGAAACATGAAAAAGATTTTTTAAAAAAAACCCAGAAAACAACATATTACTATTCTTCTCTTCACTGTTACCCAGACAGGTAAATACAATGATAGACTTCACCTACTACACAGTTGAAATCCCCACAACATCTTAATCTGTTATTGCCCCTTTTGCTGTTCCAGCAAATGAAGATGATATCACAAAAGGTACCAGAAACCATTTTCACAAGAAACTGAAGAATAAAGCAACCAATGTTGTTTTATTCACTGCAGAACACTGACAGCAACCCAAGCTTGGGGTTTATACAATGAACTTCTGCAAAACTACAGAGCAAAAACGTTTTTCAGGCAACACAAATATGCTGGCGGAAAAAGGAAGAGAGAGGAAAGAAGAATAGTTCATTCAGTGTTTTTTGGTCTGTACTTGCTCACTGGAGGGTAACTCAAAATGCATCCACACTAAGCCGTGCAATGAGGAGGGTGAATGCAAAAAAAAATCTCTACCACTGCTCAGAGTGACAGAACTAACGCAAAAAATATTCAAGAAGAAAGTTAAGACATACATACACACAAATAAACAGTACTCTTTTTTCTTTAGCAGAAAAAATGTGGGTGGTCTGCAAAAAATTGCTTGATACATGATCAATACATTCATATCCACACATGCTGCAGCAAGAGGCATCTCAAAAGTAGTTCCCTCAGTAACTCAGCGAAGCATTTTTTTGTATTAACAATTCCTTTCTAATCTTCTTCTCCTCTAATTTCACCTAAGAGATTCAGTAAAGCGACTTCATGGGAAATGCACCATCCAGAACAACGACTTAAAAGGGTACAGTAAAAACAAACTAAAATTGCAGAGCAGAGGCTGATCTGACCATTAAATGTACAGCACGAGAAGATAATTGACAAATCCATTTTGAAGTGGTAGCAAAGCAGTCACCAGCATATTAGAAGCCACTTGATTGCCTGCCTACTGTAAGAGTTAAAGACCTATCAGATGTGAAACAAACATTTCACTGAGCTCTCCCTGACATTCTCTTCAGAAGTGATTGATCTGAACAGAGTTCCCTAAGCCGTATACTGAGTAGGTAAAACCAGTGGCACAATCCTTCAAGTTACGGTTAGAGGGTAAAAACATGGCGGGGGGGGGCGGATCAAGCGTGAATGCCTCTTCCATAAACACTGAAGTCTAATGTTAGATGTTAACAGGAAGTTTGATCTGTTTAGAAACAGACTCCTGCAGATCATGACAGCTACGTTATAAGATATTATTTTGCATGTCCTGACTTTCAATTTCTTACAGAACTAACCAACTGCAGCCGGCCATCTGCCTTCTAAAGTTGCCATTCTTCACTGATAATGGTATTGATACTTCCACCACACCACTCTTCACTACCACAGACTGGAATTCACCGAGAGAATAAGCAGCAGAGATCAGCAAACTTCAAGAGAATCCTAAGATCCAGTTTGCCACAAATCACATTTAAGTTCTCAAAATTAAAGAATTCTACACCTTGTCTCTTCTGGAACACTACGAAATCATTATGTAACAATTGGAATAGCACAATAATAAAGAGAAAGGGGAAAAAACCAATTAGATGCTGATTTCTAATACAATGCTAACAACCTTTCAGACTTGGAAAGTTTCTGAAAAATCACTTCTCATTGTCCTGAAAATAGATGCTGTAATTATTCTGGTAATTTGTTAGTTGTCTCAACCACACATATGCCTCTGAGCTCACTAACGTTCAAGTTCCACCACCAGCAAAGGCCTCATGAGTTTAGTATCCCTGCTTTGGCAAGAACACAATGCTCAACATCTGTCACAGGTATCAGTGTAGTTAAAATATTCCGCTGCTCATTAGGGAGGAAGATGAGATCACCAGGAAATACTATTATGTATCCTCTTGGTTAGAGACAAAGAGGACTGGCAGTAAATCTAAAAAGCTTCTCTTTCTTTCCCTGGCAGTCTGGATATTCTCCAACAAAGTGAAATTTGTCAGTCTCTATCCCTCCAGGTGATAAAAGAAATTAAATACTGCCTATACTTAGTCCTGTCTTCAGAAGAGGGCAACAGTCTATGAACTCAAATGGAAAGAAGCCTTTCCCTGAAGGTCTGAGCGAAAATACCGAAGCTCTGTAGAAACTCAAGGCTGAGGACTCCTCTCTCTGTTTAGCCTTTCTGATGGCTAGCTCTAAGCAGTGGCTGCAGATCCCACCCAAGGCACTCTCACAAAGCACTGTACAGGACACCCATATGCAGGACAGCATGTTGTACCATGCATGACAAGGGTTTAGCACCTGGAAGCCAGGTATCTGCCTTGCAGCACCCAGTTCTTTCAGTTCAAGACCTCAATAATTTACCAAAGACCAGTAGGAAAAGTCGCATTAGGTTGTCTGTGAGAGATATTAAGAAAGCATTTGCCTGGCACATGCGAAGGGCAAAGTCAGACTGAATAATGTAACAACCTCTCCTGGCTTCAACCCTATGTAAAAGGAGCTGTATCTCAGAGAGGCTCGGAGACTAATTATTTGTGCTTTAAAAAGCCCTTCAGAAACTTGGAAGAATAATGCTACTCTGCTTGCAAAGTATTCATTCTTCTTCAGTTAATTTAATTCAGATTCCTTTTCCCTCAGCATACATCAGTGCATCCCCCAGTAAGATACACTGAATAAAGCACGGAAGGCACCTTGCAGCTCAGGGCTGATGTTTGCATCTGTTGCTTCAGCACATTGCTTTCACATTCTGTATGTGTAAAGCTGACTGAAAAATTAATGAATAAATTAAAAAATTAGACTGTAACGAGGCAAGTGAGTTTGCCCTTTGTTCCTCTCTGTTGTCCTCAGCATGCCAGAAGGTTGGGAACAATACATGCCTACTCATCTGTGATCACCTACAAGAAAAAGGAGAACTAGGTACATCTGGGAGGCTTAATTTCCTTTCATATTATCAGGATATCAGGCTTGCTCTGAATTACGGTAAAATAAAACAATGGGAGCATCACACCATGCCTCCTGCACAAAACCAGGGTCTGCCTCCAACTAGGTAGGTACTTGAGGGAGAGGACTAAACATTGAAGGAAACCATCCCAGACACCGGGATACTAACTTGGACACTGGGAATAAACTATTTCAAAGCAGTGCTAGCAAGAACCATAGCTTTCCAGTTCAGGGACCACTCAGACACTCTCCACCAACACTTATTTGCTGAAGCGAAGAGAACAGGAAAAATTTATCCTGAGAGAACCACAAGCCTTGCACAGGAATGCAGGAGCAAAAAATACAAAAGCGGAGAGCAACCAAAGCCGCCATTTTGTTCTCTAGAACAGTATTGTAATTTAAATACAGCCTGACTTAAATCAGTCTTAATCCACACTTCTACTTTTTAGCTAATCTTCAAAAGCCATGGTTCTCTTTGCACAGCAATCATCAAAACAGGTTCATCCACAACCAAATCAGGCTGTATGCCAGAATATATACTATACGTTCTGAGAGTACGAGACAGAAATGCTACTTAAAGCGTTATAAGCTACCACACTCATATCTCTGTATTGCCTTTGTTTTATTAAAAAATAGTAAGCTGTGTTTCTATTCTGATGTTCATATATTTACACCAAGCTCAGCTCGAATGATAGTGAGTTCTTCTTAAAAGGCACACAAAGAACACTGAAAAATGGTATCAATTTCACTAAATAAATTATTTTTAATGATTCATGTACATATGAAGGAAGTTAAGTTTATCCAAATTTGCATTTTAAATTGATCAAAAGGAAACACTGCCTCAAATAAGGGAGTGGACACAATCAGTTCTGGGTCCCAAATTATTCCAAGATTATAACTATGACAGATGTATTTGTTGAAACACAGCTTTTATTTGCAGATTGGAAAAGGAGAAACAGGTTTCTCGGTATTTTAACTGAGTTCCTCAGTGCTCCATAAACCAGTCGCTAAACTGAATCAGACAAAGAAACTGAAACAGAAAATGACCTCACAGCTCCTGCAGCAGAGACTAGAATGACACTGTGATTGTCAAAACCTCAGTTTCAAACAAACTTGGATCCCAGTTGTTTGGATGCCAAACTTCCCTCCAGATCAGTGGCTGCAATTTCCTGTTAAAACTTTAACTGCACATAGCTCCATTCTGTACACAAGCAGCTAAATATATGTATTAATACATCACAGTAAGCTTAGTTCTTTGCTGTTTCATAACAGTATCAAACCCAGTTTCAGACCATTTGTTTTCACCTTTGGTTCTAAACCCACACCAACATATTTGCTGGGGGTCTGTATGTGGACACCGAGATCTGCAGATGGATGTGGTGCTGCGCTGCATGGGGCACTGGCCCCAAGCACACCACCAGGACAGGCTGCCTTCCCTGGCCCCTTCTCCCTGCCCCCATCACTCTTTGGTCTTGTATCTTCTGCTACACAGAGGATATGAATCACAGCTGAAATTCCCTCAATGCACCTTGAAATAATGAGGGTTTACTGCCTGAGCACTCTTCCTTAATCATTCACATCCTGATTCCAGCCCCCTACCCTTCCCAGTGTGAGGATTTATTTATTTGAATCACATGCAAATATAGCACATCTACAGAATGCTGGTTCTTCTAGCTGCTCCCCAGGGACACCTACATTGCCAATATATTCAATTTGGTGTTAATAAACCATAATGAGTCAGCAGAAATCACTCCTATCTCAACCACATTCCCCTGAGGGTGCCAGCAGATGTTCAAAGGAGAGATCAGCAGCAGGGCACTGCCAATTGCCTCCGTGTTATTTTAACCTCACTTGTCTGTTCTGCTTTTAATTGCCCATATTATAAAGAGGGGATAAAAGAAACAAATCTTTTTTATGAATATAGTTCACTCTTGCAGAGATAAAAATCTAGAAAATCCCATCACACTTGCATGGAAAGACACATATAATATTGCATTATCACCTGTAATGATACAAAGCCATTGTCATCTGAATCCATTGGTCTCCTGTTTGCCACACCATATAGCACAATAAAGCTCAAGGGGTTTTGTCCACATTTGCAGATGCACTTGGTTTAGTGGTGGACTTAGCAGTGCTAAGCTAGTGGCTGAATCCTTAAGTCTTTTCTAACCTAAACAGTTCTGTGACTTCCTGAAGTGGAGAGCTGAAAGTCCCCCACGGCAGAACTCTTGCAGAAGCACGTACAGAATATTACATTCAGCTCCGGACACCTCATTACCAGAAAGATAACACATTAGACAGAGTTATTAGAGAAGCAACAAAAATGATAAGTGAAGATTGAAGAGAGTTATTACATCAAGACATTAAAAGTTAACTGCATAAAGGTTGACTAGGGAACAGCTTTCTGGGGGACACAGTTATAACCTGTAAATATTTGAAGGAAGGATATGAAGGATATGTATGCCAATAAGGAAAATGAATTAGTTAGGAGGGATAAAACAGATACAATTACGAATAAAAAGATGAAATTAAGAAACATATGACTCTCAAGAAAAAAAAAGAAGGGTAATAGAAGGCAGGCTTTGAGAAGCCTATTGCTTAGATGACTTAATAGGTCTTTTATATCTCTACCTCCTGTAACTCCATGATAATAATGATGGAGCAAAAGAAAGGACTCAAAGTATGAAATCCAATTAATTCTTTGCCAGTAGGCAAACCATCTTTATCAGATATGTTGGCTTAGCAATAAGCTTAAGCTTGGCATGATAGATCCTACCTGTCAGTTATTCAGATGTAGCTTTTTGTAAAGTCTTCAGGGAAGACAAGAGTGTTTTTATAGTTTCATTAAAACACAGACTACATCCATCAAAGGAGGAAGTTATATTAAAAAGATCTGTGGCATTTTCAGACTAATCTGTGCATCTGACCAGTGCCATATTTAGCATTATCTAATCTGTTTTGTGCATCTAACAGACTGCAAACCCTTTGGGGCAAAAATCCCATCCTCCTCTTTCTTTTTATCACACAGCGTCGAGTGTGTTGACAGCGCTCAACAAATAATAGCCAGTTCCAAGGGAGGGAAGAAGTCGGTGCTAGCACACAGTGTGTAGTATTATTTTCAAGGGATGAACCCTTACATTATTAACAGGAGTCTTCATGTACATGCCAGTAGAAGAATAACTCCTGCTTCTCTCAGGGAAAAGAACTTTACAAACACAGAAAATGCCTCAGAACACTCAAAAAAAAAAATCATTTGGACAAGTGCAGAAAATGGCAGAAAGAAGCGACAAAGAGGACACAAATTAATGAGAAATGGAAGAAAATAAATACTGAGACTAAAATTTAGTCTAAAGTTTAGACTAAAATGAGGAGCATTTTAAAGACATATACAATTTGTACGCGTGATGCCATCTTTAAAAGCATACTCAGGCATCACTTCTCAAATAACAATTCATCACTAGGGGTATATTTAAAAGAACCCATATCCGTTTCCATGCAAATGTTTCATCTACAGCTTATACTATTTATTGACACTATTCTGGCTCATACAAAACTCTTGTAGAAGCCCATGCGAGGAGCCAACAAGTCTGCTCACCATTTTAGTATCTGCCAAAGTTAATTTCTGAAAGAGCATATAGGGACATTCATGGTTATATAATGACATGCTGCCCTTTAAGGTGTTCTGAATTAAAACGTAACAAGCCACACACTATTTATAAGATCAGTGGGAGCAAGTTATTGCTGGCAGCCTGCATGGCACGCCTGGACACTCCTCTGACAAACTCCTCCTTTTAACATCTGATATTTCACACACACACGAAGATATTACAGACTCATGGTTATAAACTCCATCTTGGAATCTCGTACCCCTAACAACTTCATCTCCACCATCTTGAATGTTTGCTTTTATGCAGAGATGCTGCCTGTGTTGCTCTTAGATGAACTTCCTTCTAAGAAGTAATGCCAGCACCAAATGAAATACTGATTTCTAAGGATGAGACAGGTTTTACAGAGACGCTTTGTTTTTCAAATTCTCTCAGTTAAGTGTATGAAGCATCTGTTGTGTACTGCTCCCTGTACACAAAATAGATATTCAGGAAAGTAATTTACATTGAGTAGTACAGTGAGTGAGATGAACACTCCTACCTCATTTGCCACAGCCTTCAAATGCTGTGTGCATTTACGGAGTTGCTAGTTTCAGACATGGTTGCAATGTAGCTTCTCTTTCCAAAGATAAGTTAGCTAGAAGAATTTAAAATACATATTCAGAAAACTAATTTCTCTGGCTCAGTTTTCCAATCTTTAATAATCAAATCAAATGAATCCCGGGTTTTCATAAATAACTGAGGACTTTTTCTGTTTATGGAAATTTATTTTTCCTGACAAATTTTCATGTAGTACGAGAAGTACACTTTTTACAAAAAATATTGCAAGACTACTGAGATACAAAAATACTATTTTACTCACTTTTCATTAAACAATTAATGATCTTTTTTTTTTTTTATAGAAAGATATAGTCATTATGTCATTAAACAGCCTAAATTCCAGTCAAAGTCAATAGGACTTGAACACTTAGGATAACTTACTCTGCTGGAAAAGCCAAGTGAAGGGAGACACACTCAAGACACACAGCTGTACCCCAAGTTAGGTTGCTTCCAGCTTCACCCCCTCAGCTGCCAAGTAGCACTTGCAGGCAGATATGTTTTTTGCAACTCCTAAAACTTAGGGGCAAAACCAAACACAATGACAGATTTTGTAAGAGTGGTGAGAAACAAGCTCTAAATAAAGAAGGAGACTTTTTATCAACTCAAGTGATTTTGTATTTGTCCACACCACTTTTAGCATGCTGCTACTACAGCGACACGTAAGGGCATAGCTCAACAAATCTCAAACGAATCCAAAATTGGGATTATGTCGGAAAGCCTATCCTTGTAAAGCCCATAATTGTTTCGTTTCTTTCTTTAGAAATCAGTTAAATATCCAAAGAGGATAATAAGAGTCTGAATAAGTTCATTATTAAGGGGAAGAAGGGACAAAAAACCTGCAGAGAGGGAAGATGGGTGAAGGAAAGAAGTCACAGCAACTGTGCAAGGTCTAACATACTGGAGTCAATATAGAATTGAAAAGCTGTTCCTAAGAAGTGCAATATTTTTCTGCTGCTTTCAATTCCTGACTTTTTAGAATTAAACAAGGCAATTGAACACTTCTTGGGGTTCTCTGGTTTGGAGCTCAAAGGACAGCCCTGTGCCCACCACACCAGAAGTGTCTGAAAACCAACATGCAACAGCTGCACTCAACATGAACTCATGGCAGACAGATGTGGTGACCAGCAGCATGGAAAAAAGAGATGCTATCTCCTTTGCCATCAGTATGTACATGTTCTCAAAAAAGCTAGAAGACAATTCACAGACAAAGAGAAACCCCACCAAGCCTCACAGAGTGCCTACAAAACCCCCACTAACATTTCTGCTTTGACAGCCCTAGAGATCCTCTGCTCACAATTTAGCCCTTCCAAGTTCTGAGCTATCACATCTTCTTTATGAAAGCTTACTTAAAATTTCAATGGGAATGACCTTCGTAAAATTTACACAAAACTATCCCCTTGGACAGACTTTATGAAAGAGTGCTGTCTTCACATCAGCTTCCATGTGAGCTTTGCTTTACACCATGGTCCTGAGGAATCACCCCAGTTGAAAATGAGGACTGTAACACAGTAGTCTCCTTACCAAGGGTTTTCATAGGAGTACCAACTTCTTTTTGTACCACCCTCTAACATTTCCATCCCATTCTTACCCCTCATTTCACCCTGACTCTAGAAGCTTCCATAATCTCCATACAAATCTAAGGCTAAGTGTTTTAGGGAGTCATACTGCAACTGAGGGCTGATTTTTTTCCTGAAGCAATCTTCACAAATTGTTTTCAGTTGTGCTCGCAGCACAACCCTCAAAATTGAGATACAAAAGTAGAAATCTTGGTTTCTATGACCCTGGTAGAAAACGTGTATGTCAGAGGTCCACAGGCAGATCTACAGAAACCCCTGCTGAAGTGCCTGTTTCCCTTGGGAAAGGCAGAGTGGAAACAGTCAAAAATTAGGTTCTGGAAAAAAAAAACCTGACCCAAAACAGTTTTTCACTGTATTGCTGCATCAATAATTGCACTCTGAACAGACAAAACTACTTACATGTACACAGGCAAGCATGTGGACGTATTCTTTGGTGATTCCATGATGATGCAAGCTTCCCAACAGCCACAAGTGATAACACAAATTTGGCCTCATACTCCTACCTTTGTCCAGTCTCAGTGTAAACTGGGGACACTGAGGCAAAGCAGGGTAGGCATTTTGGACATGCTAGATTAACTGTGTGCCTGCACACACAAACGAGCACACTTAGAGTGGCTTTTTAAGGAAAATCGCTTAAATTAATTTCTTCCCACCTAAGGAACTTTTCTAAATGCAAGACTAAGATGTGTCCCAGCATATACAAACCAGAAAAACTGTACTGAGAAAAACAGAGCTGTACTCAAAACTCAACAGGAAAAATGCTTTATAAGAAGTTCTTTCATTAAGGACTTAACTCATGACATGTGACACAAACCCATAGGAAGAGAAACTGCTGACTGCAAGGCTTTGGGATCTAGAGAGGTCTAGACCCTGCCCTCCATTTTACAATTCTCTTACACAATCACTTTAAGTTGGGTGATGATGACCTAACTTTCATGAATTATTCTCATTCTTTCCTTAGATGTCACTTTAATTGTGCATAAAAGGGTTTCAGAAACCTACATTTATTAAAATTGCCCACATTTAATCTTATACCAGGTGTTCTTCTTCAAAGAAAAACAAGAGAGAAGTCCAGAGAGCAATGTAATTCAACTGCAAGTCCAACAGCAGGTTTCCCCACCTTCCATATAATAGAACTAGTCAAGTGAACTTATAAAAATATAAAATAAAAAGAAAAAGAACATTTCAGTATGGTTCATTATGAAATTCACATTTTTATCTTATTGCTAAAAAAGGGGCTCAGTTCTAGCACTGAAAGGAAAATGGCTGCATACCTCAATATAACAAATCATATTCTGAAACAATAATTCACCTGTAACGTTTGTATTGATTTTTACAGATAATAATATTTCCCCCTAAAGCATATTTCACATTGTCTTCACTCCATTGATCAGAGGCGTTATATAAATGTTTCGATCAATCTGATAATCATTTATCTACACATGCATATCCTGCAACTTTGCTGAGCTCCAAAACATGCAGGTAGTGCACGCTAGGTAAAAAGAATCTGGATTTTTGTTATGGGCTGTTTCCTTCTATAGATGCACCACCTTGCTTAAGATCACACTACCCTGGATTTACCAGCAGCCATCAGCCATTTGTGTTTTCTACAAGAAAGTAACTGCATCAAAAAGGAAGGTTTTACCCAACACATTTTATGTGTTTGGAAAATTACTGATATTCTTAGGTTCTCTGTTGATACAGATCCAATTTTTTTTTCATCCTAGCACACTGCCACTGAGTTCTAGTTCAAACTGATGAATAATACATTAACTTTACTAACACAGTAAGTCTGACACTATATGTCAGCATGGTATGTTTCATGGGCATAACAAGATACAGGTGAGCAATAGCATTCATGAAAACCGAAATTGCAATTATAATACAGATGCTAAAATCAAAAATTTGTATTAAGGTAAGTAGTCAAGAGACAGACTTGAGGGGTTATTAAAACCATTAGCAACATACATCATCTTAAGGGATTACAAAAATGTTATGTCTGACTCTCTAAAGTCAGTGTACATACACACTGCACCTGCCCAATTCCATTTCACTATTGCAATGAACCTAAATTCTGACTTTCATGGAACAAGCCTAGGAGACAATTCAAGTGCCATGCTTATAATGCAGTGCTAATTCTCATGTGCAATTCCCACCAATGTATAAAATACCTCTTGAATACAAGCTGAGCTGTAGCTGTCAGAAAGGAAAGTAACCAACATTCATTTTATCAAGAACAACCAATAACTCGGAAATCTGACATAAGCAAATCCATCCTGAATATGGAAGTCAAGACATAGAAGGGCCAGCCTTTCATTAGTGATTACTTGAAGCATTTGACTGTCATTCTGAAAGTAAGCAGGGTCTTTACGAAACAAATAAAGGCTCTTAGCTCAAATCCCACAAGCAACAAAGGAAAATGGTACTTCCACCTCTGTCAGTGAAAATTATCACAACAGAAGACTAATTCTATGCACACAGTGGCTACACAGAAACAAATCTACAGCAGCATCAATGCACCCGCTTTTATTCCCACTGTACTCACATTTGCGGAAATGTATTCCGTATTAAAAAGCATTTTATGCAGCTCAATCACTCATTACTCTGCAGGCATTTCAATATTTGGCTTCATTACACATTGCAGCACCACCAGCAGTGATCAAGGATAATAACTCAGTGTCAAAGCAGCATTCTGATATTTTGAAGTTAAGTCAGACAATGCCCAGACTTGTCTGGTCACTGTCTCAAGAAACCTTCAACCTCTCAAAGTGTCTGTTTACAAGTGAGAAGGTGGATTCATCCACCCCAGGAAATCTGGTGCTACTGCAAGGAGTGTTAGAGGCTCAGTGTGACCTCTCTACTTCTCCACCACTTCATTCTGAAGAAACTGGTATCCAAGATCACTCTGAATCAGGCCATGTATGGACTTGCACATGGATACCCAGTTTCCCAGACCACTGGATTTACTACCTGCTTTGCTTGAGGAAGTTTTAGTCAGAAGTCTCAGCAAAACATTCTGTGATGCTCTAACAAATTTATAGACTTAGCAAAATGTCTTACACAAAGGTCTTCTCACCAGTTCTACTTACTGAACAGCCTGCCTGTTTGCAACACTTCCCCACCCCATTATATAAGTTGGTCTTCTTTCGGAATGAACTCTTAGCCTGCAAATGCAACTCAAACAAAATTTTGAGTTTGTGAAGCTTTGTCCTCCTCCTCCATGTGAAACAGCTTCAGCTCTTCCATGCTGCACTACTGCTTGAAAAAATTACCATCAGTAAAGGTGTCAACATAATATCCTAATTTAAATGGTTATTTTTCCCCTTGTTAAATCCTCAAGTGTTTTGAATACAGCGCCAGTGTATAATAGAATGTGAATAAATAATGAAAGATAAAGATGTGGATTTAAATAAAATATCCCCTATTACCATCCTTAATTCTTATCTATTGTTAAGACGACAGCCATCTGGAACATTAGAGCAAGGTGCGCATTCAAGAAGAACCCAGACAGAACAAAGTGCAATTCAAACCCCTCAATAACAGCCTTAAATCAAGTTCTAAGAGGGCACCTGGCTACCAAGAAATACTGCAAACCGTGCCCGTTTATCTTATTCCAAGCCTGCCTTTTGCCGCAGGACGCGAGGCTGCTGATCCGAAGGCAGCTGCGGGGGTGTCCGGGAAGAGGGGCTCGCTCCCGCATCCCGGCGGCGGCCGCGCCTCTCCCGCGGCAATGCCGCCCCCTCGCGCTGCCNTGCTGATTAATTACTGCCTTTCACCAAGGTCAAAAGGAACATTCCGAGGCAGTATAAATGGTATCATGTGGAAAATACATCATATTAAAAAAGCTCTTTTTTTTTAAAGCAAAATTCGATATTTGCTGCCTTAATGTGCCCAGAGCTTGCCTCTCACAGTGCAAACCCTGCAGTAAGGCGCCTCTCTTGCGTATGAAAATAGTGACGCAACCCACACACCAAACAAAATTCAGCAAACATGAGGTTTTTCTCCAAATTAAATCATTCTGGAATATATTTTCTATTGAAATTAATTCTTTCCCAAACAAGACTGGCCAATAATGCTACAATACCTGTAATTATATTGATGCAATATTTGTAAGAACATCAAACTTTTAAATTGATCCAATTCAGACATAATGGAAACAGCAGCGAAGAGTGGCTGTTGAGTGCAAGCAATAAATCATACAAATTGCATAATTATAACTTCCATGACTCCAGAGACAGTTTGCACTAGGAAAGGCAATGATAAAACGGGATGAGTTTTATAACCCCTAAAAGGAGAACGCTCTATTATAGTAGTCAGAACACACACTGACTACTACAGCACAGTATCTCCTCAAGAGCATGTTCAACTACCAGGGACCCATCACCCCCCTTCAGCGGGTCAGAGGTGCTGGAGACGTGAATTCAAATCCTAGACACAGAAGAAAGTGAATCCTGATACTGCACACTGAGGTAGTGCTGTGCCACTGATCTCCCATTTGTTCTTTAAGGGGAGAGGCAGAGGGAAGAGGAAATTTAATTGACCTGATTGCAGAGATTTGCAAGGGGAGGAGACTTAAGATTTGCTTTTGGCTGAGCAAACATTTAGTACATTACCAAATCAAGAGCTTCTTTCAATCTTCAACACCTTTTCTTCAAATACATCCTTGGGTTTTGTGTGTCCTCCCTGCCACAACTTAAATTCTTCCATTGAAGCGCCTTTTTTTTTCCCCCACCCTCTCTCCCAATTCTCCAGTTCATTAGAGAAAATAAAAATAAATTATTTGCAGTATCCAAATCACAGCTGCTCCCTCAGGACAAGGGAGGAACAGCCCCTTTCCTTTTTTCTTCATTGCAACTGATTTACTGCCAGTCACAAGTGGGCTAAGCCAGTGCTGTACCCTGCCAGGCAGGGTGTTCTCCAATAATGCCAGCACCAAGTGAGTGGCAAAGGATGACTTGGCATAAGGCTTCTCATAGTCCTTAGTTAAGCTGTCGGAGCTCATGGTACAAGTCTTCAGTGAATGCTACAGTGGTTTAACTTAATCTTACTTTCTCACTCCTAGAGAATTGCTCCCATTTTCCAACCAATTTACAGCCTACATTCCTACTCTGCTGTTATAACTGTTTACAGTAAATCAGATTTGCCTGTGATTGTTGAAGCAATAACTCTCAACAAAGAGGGCAGCAGGAACATATTTCAATCTAATAAAATAAATGATGGCAGATTAAGTTCTCTTTTAAAGAATGTCTTATCAAAATCTACAGAGAGACTGTCATTTCACAGAGGCAAGGGGATGGTTGCCAAAGCTGGGAAGAGTTAAAGATCCTGCTGTCACTCACACATAGTGTGCCAAAATAACAAAAATAACATGTGAAGAAAGCAATCACCTACAGTAGGAATGGGGAACAAAAGCTAAATGAGTTTTTCCTGTGCTAGTGACCTTTGACTGCAAGACAGACAGATAACTTTTCCTACCTAATCTCTTATTACAGAGCTATTCTTGGACAGCAAGTCTTCTATTACTATCCCTTTTACCTATTTTATAACTTTAAAGGCTCACAGAGCTCAGTCTCAAACTATTCACTGAAGAATACCCTTTGTACTGCAGGAGAATTCTTCATTAAATAATCATTTCAGGCAGGCTATTTCCAGAAATCTGGTTTTTTGCCTTTTTAAACTTTATAGCTCATGGAATTTCCAGACAACTCTTAGGTATACAAGTTTATCACCAGTCCTACTGTTCAGCAGCAAAACACCATGGAAGAAATAAAAGACAGACAGACAGAGATAATAATTTTAATGCCAAGTCATCCTGGGCTCTCTGCTGCTTAATACAGGAAAAATACTCCTCTGTGGGATCATCATACTCTGCCTTGAGAGCTTAGTACTTCATCACAGCTCAACATGGACCTTTTTCCTAACAGGGAACTGAAAGAACAGATGGGAACCTGGAAAACACTGCTGAAGGAAACATCCATTTGCGATGTGTGATGGCACAACGAAGCCAGGATTATTCCACCACAAATCCCTTAAGCACCATATTGAACATAATAAGCATAATAGGCAGGGTAAGAAAAGTACTGGGTTTGTGATGAGGAAACTGTTCCACAGTGCAGGTCCACCTGAGAGTGCACAGGGTGTTGTCTCCGGCCTGGTTACCATTCCCAAGAGCAGACCACCTTACAGCAAGGGGGAGCAGGATTTTGATTGAAGGCACTTCATCACAGCATCTGCATGTTCTGGGACAGGAAAAGGACCTGGCACTGTAGAGCACTACACAGAGATGGGTGTCCTGCTTGAGAATTTCAGATACATTGCCTCTGGGACTGTGAAGTGAAACACCCTCTGTTCACACTGCCCAAATACAAAATACAGCCCAAACAAATTTCTTGGGACACTGAGAAGGCACGTACACAGAAGAAAGAAGCATAAATGGCTGCCCATTTGGGTTATTCTCTTGCACTAAACATGTAGGCTAGGAAAAAAAACATACTTGTCAGCAAATATTGGCAATTTTTAGAGCAACCACCTAACTACCAAGCCACAAATCATGCAAGTGGAAAGAAAAATCCATAACTCAGGTTTGCTACATGTGGACTGCAACAAGGAAGAGGGTCCACATTTTTTGAAAATTAAGTAGCATTAAGCATCAAATTTGAAAAGCTCAGTTAAACTGGGAAAAAACAGAGGTAGTAAAAATAACTTAAGAGAATAGAAAATTAAAGCAAAGTGGGCCCATGCAAGTTATTTCAGGAACCTTTGGCATTAGAAAGACTATCAGAAATGAGAGAACAGCATAATAAGCTAAATTAAATCATTTTACACGTACACAGATACAGAGAAAAAATATGGAAATATCAAAAAGTTTGAACAGAGATGAGGAAGGATAAAAGAGAAAAAAGGGAAACTACACGTCAACTGGACTTAGAAAGTTGAAAGCTTACAATGACAGTAAACATATAATGAGTAAAAAGATTAAGGGGAAAGAAAATTAAAAGTTGTAAACAAATTATTGCTCAGATTTTAGAGGTTAAAACTTTTTTTTTTTTTTACCTCAGAGATGCCTGGCATTAATCAGAGATGGAGAAGTACTAAAGCACATGCTTTGCAGAATGTTTAATGGTAGAAGGAGGTAACAAAATAAACATAGAGTATGACAAAGATGACAGACTCTGGGGGTTGAGAACTTTTAAAACAACTCCCAAAACCCCTGAGAATTTTAAAAGATAGAGGTTTTCTTACTTCTTTATATTTCTTCGAAAGGCTAAGGGGATGCCTGGTACACTACAGGGGGATGCTACAGAGGCAGAACTAAACTAATAAATACAAAGTTCTCAGCCACAGTTCAGCGTTTTAGCACTGTGACAAAGCATTCTAACAAAGATCCTGCTGCCCTGGTACTTCATCCCACAAAATTGTGAATACATCTTCCACTTAGACCAGTGAATACAGGTTTTCAAGGTCAGACACACAGCTTGTAAAATGCTCTATGCTTTCAGAATTCTGTGTTTTCCTGTGGTCTCCATTTCCCCAACCAATCCACTCTTATGCCACAAAAGTAACCTCAGCAGGGGTCACCATGAGAGGCAAAATGCCAGCAGAATAAGAATGAGGAAACACCTACATACTGGGCCTTTGAGGAATTGAGTCAGAGAAGGCTTCTGTATGGCATCTTCTTTTAAGAATAAATAAATCAGGTAGAGAGTGTGGTCTTGGTGAACTGTGCACCGTCCTGGAAAAGGTGTGAAATTGCGCTCCATATGATTAGGAGCTCAGACAAGCAGGACTTCAATGAATTATTGAATTGTAAGAAAATAATTTCGTATAGTGTAAGATGGAGATGAAAATAAACCATGCAGAGATTGAAAAGTATTGGGAGCTGGTAAATTAAAAATTATAGGAAAAAAAGGTGGGAAGGAAGAGAACCAGGCATTACTGCACAACCCAATGAATTTTAACACTAATAAAAAATGTTGCCATTCTGCACTGGGCTTTATTCATCCAAAAAAATACCAAAACAGGAATAGCTTCTCTAGCTATCATTCTATTTATAAAACAACAGTTCCAGAACACAAGTCTAACAGAAGTTATTGCTTTTGATGATCCTGTTCATCTGCAAAACACAGTAAGATCTCTCTGAACTGATTCCAGCTGCAACTACATATAAAAAACCCCAAACAGTTACTGGGCATTGACAGTAAAATCGTTGCTGAACTCTGGCAAAAGACAATTGTTCTGTCAGTTAAAAGGCTCTCTTTTTT
>WEIT01007494.1:2195-20034 GCA_013389985.1 Dryoscopus gambensis
AGTAATGGCAGTTGCCTGTTCCTTCTCCTTTTGCTCCCTTTTCTGACCTCCTGTGCTGCTGCTTCTCTTGAGTGAGATCTTTATGTTGATGGGACTGTAGAGTATCCTAGTTAAAAATTTATTCTTCGTCTTATTCGCGAGATACCTTTTCTCTGAAACAGCTGTCTGATTTTTTAAATTTTATTTTTCCTTTTTATCTCCACTGTACTGTGGCGCGTTACTTGCCCCAACAAGCGGTGCCTTTTCTGTTCTTGTATTGTTCTCTTTAGTGTTTAATGCAAATCCTGCTAATCAGTGGTGGTTGTTTCTGTTTCAGGTACGAAAAACTGAGTCATTGTTACACTAGCTTCCTCAAGTCCTGGGCAGCATCCACTGTGTAGATTAAGAGCCTGAATGCTGTGTAAACCCTGGCCTGGCTACAGTATTGTCTGCAGTGGACTAGTAACTCGACTTTCAGGCCTGTAGACTTGCCTTATCCTCCCTCTGCTGGTGATCAGTCTCGTGGATATAATTGTCACAGACCACCTTTTAAAAGTGACATGTCATCCTTTCTAATCCATTAGCGTTTAGTCTTTTTGACTACAAAGAATTGACATTTATGAAATGGGGTTTGACAGTATTTTATATTCTCTAAGCATTTTTATTTGCTATTTTCTGTTTAAATTTGGCAAACTAGCAGCAGAAACAACTCCATATTCTTCCATGGTATTCTGCAGCTATGAAGGCCTCTTCTTTTTGAGAAACAGTATTTGTGTTTTGGTCAAGTCTTCCAGTGTGGTGCAGTAACGCACTGAAGTGTTTGCTTTATCTGCTTTAGTAGATCACTCTAAGATCTTGTAATCTCATTTGTCTCAATTTCAAGCTGGGAGGGCAAGGATTGGAGGACTACAGACTTTCTATTGGATGAGCATTTCACCTGAAAAATATCGTTCAGCTCTAGGTTGTTTAGTACCTTCTCAGTGAGGCGATCCAAATGATGGCACATTTATTCCTTGAAATTGTGCCTCTTTGCTGTTGATATCCTAAGAACAGGCTATGTGCTTTGCCATCTGAGAGAGTGCTTCTTGTTGCTTGTTGGTCTGAAAATCTATCAGTCATCCTGGAGTCAAAACTATGAAACAGGACCCGGCATAGCAGTGGAGGAGGGAAGTCCACCTGGCCCTTGCTTCTTCTGGCAGCACAGAAGAGAGTAGAGAGGCTGGCATGGGGTCTTTGCTTGCACTTGCATCTCTCACTTACCAGTAGCTCATGGAGATGCGTTTATTTAGAGTACAGGGTTTAGCTGCTAGAAGACCAGATAGAGTGCTGCTGAGAGAATAGGCACTTTTTCAAACCTGTCTTGATTCATATGCATGAGATTGTCTTTGCTGATTGATGGGTGTTTTCTAAGCTTGCATATAAATACGAAAGTGTGGTTGTACTACCCTGTGGCAGGCATGGGTCGTTGGGTGCAGTTGGAAGAGTCCTGTGGTGGCACAGGAGTGGCTGCTAGAATGAGGTAGCTCTGGTAGATGTCGAGATAGGTGTGAAAGGAGTGTGGTGAGTGGCTGAGAGAGCCTCACAGAGGTGGATTGCAAGTGGTGGGAGGTGCTCACAGGCTATGCCGCCAGCTCCTCAGACTGTTAAAGGGACACATAAATAATGTTTATTAGACTTGTTTTCCCCCTGAAACCTTGTGAAGTGGCTTAGGAGAGAATTACTTGGTAAGTGACATAAGCATTGAGATGCGTAAGCTGAAAGTGGTGCAAACTTTCACTGAATTATCCAAATTTTAACTTTTACAAGCCACATGAAAACTCTCAGTAGGCAGGCTTCTCGTCTTCTTTCCATTGGAGCTGCTGAAGTCTTCAAGTCTTTCTGATTAGTAAAATGTTGCTTTTTTGAACTGTTGTTCAAGTGCCCTAGCAAGAAGAGGCTTTCATTGAGTCCATTGTGACATTTCAGTAGGCTTCCTGGCAGCCTTTATGTGCCTTAGGAGCGGTTGGAGTGCTCTGCTGAGTAGCTGTTTTCCCAGACATGCTCACTTTCTGTTTTTGCAGTTACTGTGTCCTTGGAGGTGAAGTGGCTGATCCCAGGCTTTTGCACCCTTTCTCAGACAGGGAACTGGCAACTGCACTGTCAGTATATCAGAGAAGCTTAAACAAAACGCATGTCTCTGAGAGCTGGAAATGTACCAGAGCACTAGAGAGAAGTTAAATGCCAATGACAAGTCTGGGCCTTGGATAAAAAAAGACCCATCACCCTTGGAGTGCTCTCAGCAATTGCTAGTCAGCAGCTCATCTTGGTCAGGAGCTGACCAGACTCTTTCCACGATACGTTTTCTCAGGAAGTGTCCTATGAAGCCTCTCTCTTCTTAGACAGGAAGGACTCCTGTAGGAAATCTTGCAAAAAACCCTGTAGCAGGTAGAATGAAGCAACCAGTTTTCATACTCTGAGAAGTAGCAGGAGGTGAATCTTTCATTCCCTGTGCATCGCGAGTAATTTGGAGAACTTAGGTGAATGTCAGCAAAAAGAAACTTGTATATTACTGCTGAAGCATACATGAAATAAACCTAATTCTTTAGTTTTTCGTAAGTTTGTCATTGTCTTGCAGAAGTTTAATTTTGAGCAGTACTTTCAAATGTTAACATTTTAAATTCTTTGTTTCATTCTAACACAAAGATAAGTAAGCAAGGGCTTTTTTTACTGCTGAGGGGTGATGCCATTTAACATCATCTAAGGCGACACAGCATGACAAGTATTTTGCTAGCAGTCTTGAGGGAAGGGTCAGCTGTAGTGAAATTGCATAACCATTTTCTGTCACTTAAACATTGGATATGCCACCAGCCTTTCAAAGCATGTTAGAATTCAAAAAACTTTAACCTATTCAGATACTTCTGAAGTGCCATGNATACTCCAGTACCTATATTTTTTCTGCAGAGTGACTATTAGTTTTAGGCTTTCTCAGAGGGGAATCAGAAGTTTTGTGATCAATAAGGAGCAGCTTGTGTTGTGCCTCGAGATGTGCCGTTGGCTGACCTTGCTGGTGAGCAACTTAGACCATTGCATGCAAACTGTAGCACAGTTTGTCATGTGTTACTGAACAACAAATCTGCTGTTAAAGACTGTGTTTTGCTAAGCAGAAATATGTCTCCAGACTTTAAGAATAAGGAAGCTTAAATGAAGCTTGCTAGCAAACAGTCCAACAGGAGACAGGATTCTTAGCAACAGAAATAATGAAATCTGTCATTTTGTCGTAAATTGTTGAGGAGCGGTAGGCAAGCAGCTAATACATGGATGTTAATCTGGAGTACTGATTGCAGTTTGTATTGTGTATACTTGTGGTTACCTTGGATGACTTCTAATAGATCTGCAAAAGCTACTTAAGAAAAGCAAGCTGATTGTTAGTAGATTTAAATTCTCAGTGCAAGTATGCACATTGTATAGGAAACTTGAAGATCAGTGGCTTTCAATTTCTGAAAAAAAAAAAAAATCTGGATTAAAAGAAGTGTAGATAATAGCTTTCTGGAAAGAAAACTGTATATCAGGAGTTACTCCACAAATAATGTTATCTAGTTGAGCTCACATTTTAGTAATGGGGCATTGTTTTCTTTTGTTATAAACTCTTGCAGTAGTTTAAAGCTAATATTCCAATTAGAGAAAATTGGGGGAAGTGTCAAGGGAGAGTAAGAAGGAAACCAATGCTTAGTAAGAGTCATTGGTTTGTTTACTATATTAAATCTGCCCTTATCAAAAAAACCAAAAAAACAAAATCAAAACCAGCAGACCCAAAACAAAAAAGCAGACTTTTAGCAAATGAGCTGCATAACATTTGAAATTTAAATGTAGAAAATTAATACATCCACAAAGAAGTTTCAACTTGAAAGTTTAATTGATTTGAATTAATGTAGAAGGATGATTTTTTTGTTTTGTGTTGTAGAAAGGGCCCATTTCTTTTACAGGCTGTATGGGGGCTTTTGTTTGTTTCTTGCTCTATTAAGTGCACTTTAGAAGAGGAGGATATTTTGCAGTGTAGAATGACAGTTGGAATATAGACAGTTGAAGGTATCTTCTCATCTCCTGTCACTACTTATTCTGGGTTGTGCAGCAAGGAAAGAGGATATAGCAGTCTCAAGGATGTTCTTCTTTGCATATTTTCTGGTAACGTGTTACTCGTATCTGACAGCCTCAAGGTTATAAAGGGATCCAGGGAAGCACCTAATGACTTGAACACTTACACAGAATCTGGTTCACAAATAACATTAATTGCCACTGAATTCTCTGACATATCTCTCTTATCTGGGATTAATTTTTGCATTTGGCTGATCTTAACCTAATTTTTCCACTCTGACATTTGAAATGTGAAAAGTGTAAATGTTCTGGGGTGGGAATCTCTAATTTGAGGTAAGACATGAATGGCAGTTGCTGTGGCATTTGGAGGTTAGCTCTGCCAAGGAAAGCTTTGTTTCTCTGTTGAGCACTAAACCTTGGAGGAAACACTTAAATCTCATCTTGCCTCTAATGCCTTCATGTAATTTTCCAGTCCTGCTTTTCTGTAATACGAAAACTCCTCAAATTTAGCTTTTGAAGGCTAGAAACTTGGAGTAATTATGTGTTTTGTCAACAAAGTTTGACACAGAACCTCTGTGCTGTGCATATCTCCTATCTCTCCTTTTAAAATATCTGTAATGATAGTGCAAACAAGGTTTTGAAAGTTAATCGTCAAGTGTAATAATGACTCTCTCTCTGCGGCATTTCATTTGGCATAAGAAAAAGCTCATTTTAGGCTTTGTAGGAGTTAAAATCCCAGTAATGCTCACGAGAATGTTCTGCAAGCAAAGCTTCTATTAATCCTGTTCCTGACATGCTTACACATAATTTGATGTGAAACCTGAAGCACTTGTACTGAAAGATCTGCACCTGTGTTTTTGGATGTATGGAAAGCAGTAATGTGGGCACAGACTGATACCCAGTTACTAGGTAAAGGTCAAAATGACCTTTGCATTATTAATATCAACGCAAGGGTTGTATTGAGGCAAGAACAGTTATGATCGATGCTCTGTAACCCCATAGAATAGATGTAACAGCACATGATGAATCACTGCATTTGTGGAAGATATCCCAAAGTCAGAGGGTTTTGTTCTTGGTTTTGGTTTTGTTTTTTTTTTTTTTCCAAACTCCAGAGTCAGTCATTGTGGAGTTGTTGCTAACTGAATTCTGCTTACGTTTAACAAGTTCTTTTCAAGTGCAAACATTTTTGTATTTGCTGGTATCTATAATTTCTTTGTATATCTTACAGAAGAGTGCAGACTTCCTGGCTGTACATAGTTTTAAAAACAGCAAAGGTTATTAGTGAGCCATGGTAAAATAATCTAAGGATGATTTGTAAAATCCCATGTCTGTGCTGTCTGTGGAAAGCACTAGCAGCTTATTTCAGAAGTATGGTTCTGTCACTTTTCAGCATAAAAAATTCAAGGGTTGATGTAGAGATTTTAACACAGTAAAAAAGGATAATTCATTTCTGACCTAGCAGGACCTTGAACACAGCAAAATCCCAAACCTTTTAAAATGCTTGCCACTGAAGCTGTCTGCATTAGATGTATGTGTTATGGTGAAATAATGATTTCTTAGATTTCGAGGCTGTTTTACTGCATTTCTGTGGTGCTTGGCAAGACAACATGAGTTGCATTTTGCTATTGGAGATAATCTCTTGTCAAGATCTCAGCTATTTAAAATGACCTTTGCAGTGTGTGGTGAACTCTGAATTTTGACCCTAAACCTCATATGTTCTGTTTTGAGTGAGGTTGACTGGGACATGCAGTTGTGCTATGGTATGTGATCTTTGCCAGTCCTACAGAGACAGTGGAGTTTCTTGAATATGCAAGCAAATATAAGGGTAACACGCTTGTGGCCAGGGTTTAGCTGATGAGAAGGAATTGCAGTTGCTTACAGCTGACAGAATAAAGTAAATCTTTTTCATAATGGTGTTGCAGTAGAAGAGCAATGTTTATTCTTGGGGAAGTGGTGTTACCCTTGAGTTCACTTTTGTCTTTTCAACATCTTTTTCAGTAAGCAATCCTGCAGAAAGCTCCATACCTGGTGGGTGCTATGCAGCATCAGAGGGGAGAGCTGCATTACATCTGTCACAGACTTGATCATATACAGTCCTCAGTCCTCCAAGGTTTTCTTTTATGGACCGGGATCCCGTATCTCTTCCTCACTTTTTCTTATTTTGACCCTGAGATGAGGCAAGGAGGACTTAGTTGCCACTCCTACTTTTTTTTCACCTGCCCAAGGAAGGCCCGGGCTTAATGTCTCCTGTAGTGTTCCTCTTATATTTCAATCTGCCACAAGCTAGCATGGCTGCTGAAAGGGGCATTATGGGTGGATTTAAACTCCCTTGACCCAGCACCCCCCCAAAGTACATTTTTAGCCTGCGGAAGTTGATCAGTTGACCTCCCTGATCAGTGGTGTAGCTCTGGGCTGGGAGTTAGGGATGGATGGAGACCAGAGAATGCAGAAGCGGCCAGAGGCAGGACAGCTTAAGTAAGCAGGCTGGACATCTTGTAACTCTAAGGAAGAAGAGCAGTTATCTTGCTTATTTTTCCCAGCCTCATTTTGGGGACCCAGGGAATGATTGTTTTAAGCCATTTACATTTAAGTACATTGCTAAATTTATGATGAATATCTTAAAACTCACATATTCATGTAATTTATCAGCTGATGTCTAGGACCTATAGACTCTAAATGTGCTATATTAACAAGAGTGAGTTACCTCATACTGCAAGTGGAATACTGCAAGAGGAAGAGGAAAAAAGTAGTTACCTGGTGGTAGACCAGGCATGAGAGCTGAGAATGTCAAACTCTACTTGTGTCAGTGCAATGAAAACTTGAAAACTGAATTGCTTCTTTGTGCTGTTGATGTGGTATCTGACAACAGAACTGTACATTTGTTGTCTGAAAGTCAGATATCAAAGAATGGATATGGAAAGTAAAAATAAGATGTTTCTGTTCTTTTCATTAATGCAAGGGTAAACAGACCTGAGGGAAATTACCAGTTTTAGCATTTTGTTGTTGTTGTTGTTAATTCTTTCTTCTGTACTGTGAGGTTGTGTATTTTCCTTTGAATGGTTTGTTCTGTTTCCCCATTTCCAAAATGTATGGTGTATTCCTAAGGTGTAACCCGGCCTATGATCCCTCCCCTGTGAGCTTTTCATTGGTTCAAGCCTTGGGCCCGCGGGCCCTTCGAAACTGTGATAAGGGGGTGCTGAGAAGCGCGAGGGTCTCCTTTCTGCTTTGGACCTTCTCTGCCTCTCCTTTCCCCTTCCCTCTCCCTTTCCCCCTTCCCCTCCCCACTTGCCGGCGCTGGACCTGATAATAAACTGCTGTTGACTCACCACCGAGAACGATACAGTGTGTCTCTTACGGCTTGCTGCCGCCTGCGAAGGCACAACCCAGAGACACTGTGGGCCCCGGTGAGCTGCTGCAGCCCCCTTCTTTCTACGGACCCACAGGGAATGTTGCCCCCAGACTCCTGCCCTCGCTAGCTGCCAGAGAGGTAGGCAGGGGTCACAGCAACACTGTATCAGGTTTTTCAGTGGACGTAAGTTTAGAAGCCAAGATTCCCTGAATGACTTTATCCCACAACTGGGTGGTAGGAAGAAAAGGAATCGATATTCTGTGTAAGTCTTAACACCCCTGTCTCGGTCATATGGAAACACGAGTGGTGAAACTTGCTGCTGAAAAAGCAGTTTACAAAACGAACAGCACATGCATAGAGGCTCTAGCTTCAGCTTGGAGCTTTGGAAAGAGAACTGACAGCATTTGATGGTGACTCTTCAGCTAACTGCCATAGAAATAAAATTAATTGAGCAAAAAGTGTTTTGAAAGAGGACTTTACTGCACCACCTTAAACGTGCGTAATGCCAGATGGAGGAAAAACTACACAGATTTTACTGTTCAGGCAGCATGATTCATGTCAAATGCAAAGCTGGTTGTGTGTAGTGGCCAGTAGAAGTAGCTCTGTGGAGTGACAGGTGAAGGCACTGGGAGCGGTGATGGTTCCATCCCCTCTCTGCATCCAAACCTGAGAACTCAAAATTATTATCACAGACCTATTTGGCATTTGGTTATTGCAGTTCTTCATCCAAAACGTAACTGAGAATGTGGTACAGGTGGATTCAAGAATGTATGAATTTCCTGTGGTCCATTCTGGTGGTCTTGGTATTGAATGGGCATGTTTTTATTATGTTAGGAAGTACTGTCCTAACCAGTTCTAATGACATTCTCGTTACATTATGATGTGTGCAATTGAACGTGAGAGGTAGATAATTTAAAAGTGGCATGTGTGATAAGGCAGGTGCAATGCAGGATAGTAAGATAAAGATACTCAGAAGTAGAACAAATTTTACCTGTTCATAAATCAGAGATGTCCTTCCATAACTTGCAATGCTTGAGGGAATCCCTTTTTATAGCTTTTTAGGGGTTTTTTTGGACATGAACAGTTTAGTTTTGGTTTTACAAAAAATGGATGAATTCCACCTGTGAATTTTAATTGGGATTTTTTTAATAGTAAATACTGCCGAAAGGTTCAATTTCTGACTTTTACATAGCCAAATACAGTTACATTTTGTTTTCGCTACTTCTCCACTGTTTTGAATAACTTGGTTCAAATTCCCTACTTCAGAAACGTTCTGCAGCTCCCTCAGGGAGGCTGTGCTATGTCTTACACAACCGGAGAGCTGACTCTGGCTCCTTGAACTGAAGTTGCCTGGTTTTTTCAGCACAGAAACTTCTTCTCAGGATAGACAGGTAACCTCTTCCAAGGCTTCTCTTTAAGGTGCAAAATGTTTTGCTGTGGAGTTGAGGAAGTAATGGTTTGTAATTTTATCTGTTGAGATGAAAATTATTTGTCTTTTTCCTTCTGATCCACTTAATGCCAAATAACTTTAGGAAAAGAAAAAGGAAGGCAGTGTTTTGAACGTGCTTTTAAAGTTAGTTTAAATCTGGTTTTGCATTGTGTTGTCTCATTGTTAGTGTCCATGAGCAGTGCATGGTGTTGACAGTGTGTAGGGATATGTACACCCTAACAAGCTGAGTGTTCTCAGTTGGCAAACTGGCCAAAGATGTTTTGGTACTGAAAACTGCTGCTATGGGGAAAAGGTAGTTGTTGTATTTGCCTCCTCTGAGAGTCAAGAAACTTCAGAGTCTGGGACCTGTCAGTGACTGGCATATTTTGTTATAAACTGGCTTGAAAGCCTGAAAAACTAGAGTCTGATACTGAATAACTAGGTTTTTCTGCACTGTCAGAATAGTAAAGTACTCAGTTCTAAAGAACATTAAAGATTCTTCATGTCTTTAACTTGCCTGCCTTNGGCAAGAGAGAAAAATAACAAGACAGCATTGAAAAATACTAAATATTAAGTACTGTGAAATCCGGGTATTTTGTAATCTATGTTGAGATAAGTCTCTTAAATATATTCAGACTACCATCTGTAAACATTGCTAATGCAGTTTATGTTAAGAATCCAGGAAAGTAAAAACAGGAAATGCTGTAGTATATATAGTTGAAAAGCATCAAATGGAGTTCTCTGAAAGTGATAAAATACTTCATCTAAGCTCTTAAGAAATCAGGTGGTATAATACAGCATGTTGATCTTAGTTTTGGCTTTCCTGGGTTGGTATGTTGTCAGAATGAATACAGAAATAGGTAACTTCTCTTACTAATACTAGCAGGTGTTTCCCCATAATTGGCAGCTGATAGTCTTTTGGGAAGACACATGGTTTTGTGGGTTTTTTAGGGCTTTTTAACTCTTGATTTTCTTTTAGAGAGCTTAAAGAACATCTGATAAAGAATATTAGCAAAAAATACAGGCAGAATTTAGAGTTTCATTTTCTGTTACTTTTCACTGAATACCAAGAAAAAGATTTGAAGGTTTACCTGCTGTTTCTTCTTATGCAGATTTTTTTAACCAGCAAATAATTTCCAGGATTGCTCCTTTTCTGATAGAAGGAGAAGGAGACATGGATTACATGGGATTTTATGATGAGAGGCTTAGTACTTGTCTCCTTTTTATTGATCTTGTTGATGTAAAAAACTTGGTGAATAGGGAGGTAGTTGCAGTGATCTCTGCTTTTCAAAAACTGGTTTTTATTGACCAGAATAGTCCAGTGTTGCTTCTGAATAGTTTCCTTCCCCAAGCAAAGGCTACGTGAATACATAAAAATTTTACATATCCCTGAAGTGGTGGTTTAAAAAGACTAATCTGAAGCAAAAGTGCTTGTACTTGTTACTTTCTTTATGCATTTGTGCATCCTCATTTCTTTGCTCATGCGCTGTTGCTCTTGGTCTCACACAGTTTTGTTCTCTGCCTTTACTGGAATTTGATTCAGAACCACTCTCCACTCATATCCTTTCGTGAAGAAGGGTTGGGATGCATAGGTACTATCATGAAAGCTCCTGTTCAGTTTTATCAAAATTAAAGTTACTTAAATACAGGTTCTCTCAATATCCTTAAAAATGGAGAAACTCTCATCATGTCAGTGGTGGCCCAACCTTGATATTTGTATTTTGCCGTTGGATATAGAAGGCGTTTTTGTCTCTCTGTCACCAGTTTAGTGAGGCATTTTTATCTCTCTGTCACTCTGTTTTCCTTGACTTTTTGAAGATGCTTGTGAGATCTGAGGAGTGCCAAGGTGACAGGAATTAAAACTGAGGATCCCAGCAGAGTTTGGGCTAGATTGAGATGTCTTTTTGAGACCTAACAGGGCTATTTTTACTTTGTTTTTTCAGAACAAGGTTTAGCATGGACCTCTGCTTCAGGTTAAAGCTCATGTACTTACCTTTCCTATAATGTTTAGAAAAATTAGAGAGATGTTGATAGGCCAGTAAATAGGTCTGTGAAATAAAGATGTTTTTATGAAAAGTAAACTTTGCAGGCAGGAAAGGGGAAAAAACATTTGAGCTTTGCTCTCTAAGTCTTGTAGCATGTTTGTTACTTGATTTTTTACCCCCAGTGTCTTGCACTGGTGATTAGCAGGTATAGTCACCAGCCCCATCCAGAGTGGGTGGAAGCAGTGGAAGTTATGGCTGTGTCAGCAAGAGTTATTTTAGTATGTCAGATCAATTATTTAAATATAGTGATGATAATATGCACTGTTCTTGAAGTTTGTAGTCTAGCTTACATTTTCATGTAATTTGAAACTCTAAACCACACATAGCATTCACAGGAAAGTTCTAAGTGACAGACACTGTCTGTGGGCAGCTGTCTGTGCAGCCTTAGTTGCTCATAGCTGTTATGTTGGCTTTATTGTGGCTTCCATGTAAGCTTTTAAAATAGTTTTTCTAAGAAAGCCAGTATGTATAGATTGTGGCTGACTTGAGATACAGTTAGCAAATATAGCTCTAGTTGTGATCATCAAGGTATTTGTCTAGAAATTGTATTTTGCTAAGGCTGATACATGCTGGTAATTCTGCATACTAAGGCTGGTATAATGCTGTAACAGTAGAAATGTTCTCAAACTTAAAATTTGCCTCCATGGGCTCCCAAAGAGACCTCTGAGTAAAGAAAATTTGTTTATAAGCTAGTTTTCTTAAGTTTCCTTTATTCTTTTCATTTAGAATCACTAGAACCTGGTTACAGCAAGCATGTGCTTGAATAGAAAATGAAAGAAATACTACTGATCTGGATGGTAATTGATGTGCAGAAAGAAAAGTAGTACATGTTAGTTGTTCTTTGGATTTTTCTTTTAATAATGCAAGTAAGATGTGACAGCCAGAAGTACCTTGTAATACATTAACGTGCTTTGGAATTTGACAGATTAGAAGGTCTTCAAATAAATAAAGTGTATGCAAACACATATATGAAGGACTGTGGATCTTTTATTAAAGTTTTTGTTAAGGTGACTATCCTTTTATTCTATGTAATGTATTCCAGGCTGTCTTTCAGTTATAATCCAGTAGGTGTTTTCTTTAATCTTTGAAGACTTAGTCACAGTTGTCAAAATAACAGGCTATTCAAAGTGTAATTCTTCTCCCCAAGCTTAAATAATTGTTGCCAGAAGAAACAGTTTAGGTTTATTGTTTTGTTTTGTTTTGTTTTTTTCCCTGTAAGTTTAGACTTAAGTACTCTTAAAACCTGACAGGGTGTAAGGTTTGTTAAGGAGCTCCTGTGGAGCCTGCTGTAAAGGATCACCTGTGAGGTTTGGGTCAAACAAGAGGACCTGAAGGATGTCTGCCAACTTGCAGTGCTTACATGGATGTTTAATTTCATATTCAAGTTGGATTAAAGGGCTTAATTATGTCATAGCTTCTGGCAAGCTGGAATAGTTACTCATGTGTGTAGCATGGCTCCAAATGGTGTCTTGACAGGCAGCCAGTGGCAGTGTGACCACAGGAGAGGAATAAGCCCCTACTTACAAATCACCCTTCCTCACCTTAGCCCAGCCACCCTCACACCCAGCCCCATGTCTGTGGGCTTCTCTGCCAGAAACACTGATGGTTAATGGCCCCTTCCCAAGGACCACACTGAGGAGGGATCGGCTGGTCTTGGGAGCGGAGTTGTTGAGCTGAGGTGCCATAACCTGGAAGTCCAGCAGCTCATCTGCCTCCTCCCATCTCTGTGGAGATCCAGATGCTCACTGAGAGCTGGCCTGGCCTCCAGCCATCTGTCTACCTGTCTTTCAGTCCCTAGTGACCTCAGATCACAGTTCAGAAACCTGGAGCTATTTGTGGAGACTTGAAAACCTCCATGTCAGGCTGTTTAAAATAAGACAGGAAAGTATACAGATTAGCTAATTCGCTGCTAGACTTTTCAGAGGAGTTTCACATGTACTGTAGCTATTCATTTAGATGCAAGTGCTTTGTTACAGTGAAAGTGCTTGTACAAGCTATAGGCTCCTGGAAGCTCTTTCTCAAGAGAGGCAAAAGAGAATTTTCTTTTTCCCTTAAGGTACCCACAGGTGTACCTTAAAAATAGGTGATTATAGTTTGCCGTGTGAGCAGTAAGCTATAAAGAGGTGTACTGGGATCTGAAAGCTCCAGTAGTCATAGTGGCTATGTTGATTGATGGCCTCTTGTGGCAAGCAGGAATTTTTTGTAAATTTTACCTGTTCACTTAAATACTGAGTAGCTACAGCCATAGAGATGATCTGGTGTAAATTGATTTGTGCAGAGCTTTGTAACTGATCACATGACTTAAGACTTTGCCTACTCTGGTTTGTTTTCAACAGAATGAAAGGTGGATGGATTTTTTTACATCAAAAATAAGTCAGTTATATTCTGCTACAGTCTGTGAAAAGTAGCAAGTTGGTAATAACATAGATGGGTAATTGATTTTCATGGGGTATCTTGTTGAAAAAAGATTGTGGGGAGAATCAGAGTAGATTGCCCTCTTTATAGCCGAAAAGAGAGAAAAGATACTGCAAATACTGTTTTGTAGGCAAAAGTGGGTTTGATGTAGCTGTTTGATGCCTATTACCATACTGATAGCCACAAAACATGCACTGTTGAAGATCTCTGGAAAAGACCAGAGATCGTCCCTCGCTCTCCCTTTCCTTAGAGACCTGCAGTATTGAGCTGTTTCCTGTAATTTTCTCTGGCCTCTTTCTTTTGGGGCCTCTGTCTTCTGAGTCATTATAATCTTCTGGATCACAAATGAAGCCTTCAGAAGTGCAATGGAGATTTTTTTTGTCAAGTGCACCATCTTACCACTTACATCTTTGGGAACCTCTTTACTGTTGACTTCAGTGGAATCTACTTCAGAACCGCAGTGACTTGCATTTAAAAAACACTATCCCTTCACATGGCTCACACCCTTCTATAAGTGCTTGGATGAACACTAGGAAATATATATGCTAAACACTGTCTGATGTAGCAGTGTTAGGAGTCTGCATATTGGAAGCGTGTTACCTGGAACAATCTTGGGATAAATGCTTTGTTGTGTCCAGTTGTGATGGCTTCAGAGTGGCCCACTCTTCTCCTGTGATTACAGCAAAATAGATACAAGCATGCTGGGTTTCATTGTCAGTATCCAGATCCTCTTTCCTAAGCTTGTGCATCATACAGTTCTTTAATAATACATGAGAGTGTTGGAACTGCTTTATATGTATTTAGTAACAGTAACTGTTTGTGGGGCTGGCTGGTGTATGACCTTTCTCTAGTACATCCCGTACCAGCATGTGAGGGGTCCCAGACTCTTACAGTATCAGTAGTTGCTATCAGATATCTTCCAGTATCCAGTAATTGCTACTGCAATGCAAGTGGTGAATAAATTTGTACTGAGTAGGTATCAGCCAGCTTGGGATAGGAGAAACAAATTGAGTTATAAAAGGGCTGATGTGTCTGCTTTTTATCAGGTCTGCTTGATATTTTTTTGTGTTAAGTGCAATATCGGGATCTTGGCTCATTGCATGCAAACGTAGCAGTTCTGGTTTTTGTCAGGAATGCTCTGCCCTGGTAATCTGGAAAAGCCAAACTTTTGGGGGAGGATTTATTATAATTCTCGTATCAGAACTTGCCTTTCAGAATTGTGTGGTACTGATGTCAAAGTCTGTTTCTTACCCCTTTTCAGAAAGAACGTGTCCCTGACAGCTTCCCAGCTCTGGAGTGTTCAGGAGGCTCCGAAGGGTGGCAGGTACGTACATTGAAACGAGAGGTACATCCCCACAGCAGGGGGGGCTGTGGTGGATTTGTGGGGACTCTGTTACAGGTGTCTTTGTTAGCAAAACAAATAAATGTACTGCAAGAATACTAGGGACTTAGTGCATACTGANTTTGTTCCAAGACCAAAATACTCACGAAACTTACCAGGAAAGGACTTTTTTCACTTGGGAACATACTCTGTATTTACCTGTTCTTTAGTTATCGCTAAAATCACATGTTGGGGGTTGCACCTTCCCTGTATTATGCAATTTATGTGTATGAAGGGGTACTGAACTTGCTTTTGGAGATGTTTGACTCTGAAAGTGTTGCTGAATGCCTAGGATAGTTTTTTTTAAAGCATACATGCCTGTTAATTTAGATATGCAGGTACTTTCACATTGCCATTACTTGCCAGTAGGCATCTTCAAATAACTTTGACTCATTCAGTCCTATGAACCGAAGAAGAAACGAGAAACAAACAGCAATATTTTTGATTGTGACAGTTTGTTAAACTGGTAGGGGAAGATGAACTTCGGGGACTTCCTTTCTTGCTTGGTTTTAACTGCAGCACTGTCACTGTCACAACCCAGGTTCGGTATCTGGGGGTACCCAGTCAGGTAGAAAAGGGTCTCAGAACATGCCCAGGGCAGCTCTTGAATTCTGTATTTGGGATAACTCGGCATCCAAGGTAGCTCTTTCCTGTTGCTCTTGGACGTTGAATCCTTTTTCTAGTGATCTACCTACAATAATCTGAAAAACAAGAATTTGCATCTATCTTGTCATTATTTTCTTTTGCCTAACACTTTATCTTTGTGTAATCTTTGCCCATGGAAAAAGCACATAGTAGTAAAAGAACAAAAATGTGCGCTTAAAAAAATAAAGGATCTTGAAGTATCCTTCTGAATGTAAATTCTCTTCTTTAAGCAAAAGCATTAGTTTCCTGAGGACTGCTTGATGGCATATTTATCATGCAGAAACAGAAAATACTGATTTCTGGCCTAAAACTGGGAGTGTGTTTCCTCAGAATTTATATTCTGTTTTAGCACTAGTGCACATTCTCCAGCAGGCTTTGTGGTAGAGATACAGAACACACAATTGTCTTAAGAATCTTTGTCTAATTTCTAATCATCTAGCAACTACGAAGTATTTTAGTTACAGTTTGAAATGCAAATAATCCCGTGCTCTACGTGTATGTTAGTTGTAAAGGGCTACTGGTCTGCTAGTTTGAGGTTGTACCTTACCTCAGGAGAAAATGAGTCCATATGTATTTTATAATTAAAGGATTGTAAATAATGATGTTTTTCATGAGACTGTATAAAAATGGCACTGTGCTTGAAGTTTTTAAAAGGGTGAGAACTAAAGCAAAGGATATAACCAACCTGTCTTTATTAGACTGAAATTCACCAACTGTGTAAATAAAACTCACCTGTCAAATGTAATTTGTATACTTCTCAATGTGTAATTTTGATTACTTAAAAGACAAGTATTGCTACCTTTTCAGTTTTGGAAACAAAATTGAAAATAAAACAATCCAAATCTCACAGTTGGACTTACCTGGGTTTCTTTTCCTGTATGGAACCTTGGAATCTGTTATAAAATAGGCATCAATAAATACTAAAGCAGGCCTGTATTCTGCTAAAGCTTAAAAAGCCTTCAAAAGAAAGTTATTTAGGGAGAACTTGGATTTTATGCCCTTTGACAGTTGAATCCTTTAACTCCCCCCATCTGCTGGTGGGAGCAATTCACTCATAAATTCTCCTGTCTCCACATATAGAGCTTCATATCCCTCATCATAGTAACTTATAAGTGACTCCTTGCAAGTTTTGCAAATGTATATATATTTTTTTAATTATCTAAAAGTAGCAGGGTAGGCTACCTGGTAAACTTGCTATGTTGTTTTGCTCTTGGCAGTGGGAAGGAAGGGAGTGTTGCAGGTAAGTTATTCCTTATTGTGAGGTCCTCGTTTTGCTATCCCTGGACGAGTGGTGTGACAGTGATTTGATGGAGAGGTAGGGAAGTATGTATTTTAAAAGGCCTTCCTTTAAGCCTAAAGGAAGGTGGTCTTTTGTCTGGCAGCCTCACTGCAGGGCTGGAATCACCTGTGGTCATGGAGCTGTGCATTGCTTCTGTTGGGGAAGAAGAGTGGGTGACTGCATGGGTGGGAGCATAAGTACAGAGTAGGTGAGGGATTGCAAGGAAAGATAAACTCTGTGGAGGAGAATAAAGTGCAGTACAAAATGGGATGAAAATTATGGGGACGCTTAGCATGGCTGGGGGAATCATGAAAAGAGTGACAGAATTAGGCCAGGATGGCCAGTGCTTGGTTTGGCTTTCTTCAGGGAGAGACTGGATGTTATGTGATGGTAATGATAATTTCTTGAGAATCACAAGAATCCCAACTATAATGTGGACTGTTTCTGGTGTCTTAGTAAATTCTCCTGGTTTTAACCTTCATATACAAAATAAAACTAGGTCCACTTAGCAGTTTATGTAATATTGAGCCAAACTGAGAAGTGTTTCCTAGAAGAAGAAATACTTCAGAATCATTGTTGCAAAATTGGCCATTTCCTAGCTTTGAAATTCCAGAATTTGGCTAACTTGTGCAAGATTTGCGCGTACAAGATACACACTTGGATCCAGCTCTGCCATGCTGACTGGGGAAGAAGACACTTGCCTCTGGGTTGCATTACATGTAAAAAAACCTGGGTACTGGTAAGGGTTGCTGAATTGACATCACTGAAAGGTGAAATTTTGAAACTACTTCTTTGTGCATACTTTGCCTCTGTGTCATCCCTGAGGGTGAGAAAGATGACAGTCTCCTTCCCACAGCTGGTTTTCCAGCTTCTCTCACTGCATGACTAGGATTTTGCATTTTTCCAGAAGGCAGACTAAAGCACTGCTTCTTTGATGCCCAGTGACCCAGGTGATGAGAGAGACAGATGGTTTCTGATCTCGGTAACAGTCCGTATATGCTATTGCAACTCCCTGGTTTCAAAATTTGTGCTAGTATTCCTTATTAGCAGTTATGCAGCCTGAAATTTTTCTAGCAGCTTTGAATTTCTGTCCTTCAAGAGAGCAGAAAGTTGTTTCTGCCTGTTTCTCTGGTCGTGCATTACAATTCTTATACACATCAAGGGGAATGTTCAGAGCTTTAAGATTCCAGGTGTGCTCTGCCAAACTGACAGGAGTTGTGTTGATTGTTTCTGCTTCTATACTTGG
>WEIT01007494.1:33545-55258 GCA_013389985.1 Dryoscopus gambensis
ATATAACAGCAAATTCTTCTGTTTGTATCTGTAGAGCCCAGCTTTGTTTTTGCTGATGTGATAAGAGCAGATCCAAACAGCACAGATGGAGAAGACGACAAGATATACTTCTTTTTCACTGAGGTGTCTGTGGAGTATGAATTTGTTGGAAAATTGATGATTCCAAGAATAGCTAGAGTCTGCAAGGTGGGAGATAGTTCAGTTTACTCTTACTGTGTCTCTTAGAATCTTGTGTATGCGTGTTAAAAAGCATTCATTATTGTGGACTTAACTGCCAGGTAAATGGAGGTGTTTGAGTTCAGTGAATCTTAGTGAATGAGCAGTTCCAATCAGTTCATCAGAACTGAGAAAGCCTAATGGTTGCTTTATAAATAAATACTTGATTTAATTTTGCACAGTTGTGAGATTTCAGTACATGTGAAGGTTCTGCTCCTCTGGGAGAAAACAAAGCAACCATGACAAAACACAGCAACATAAAAAGTGTCACCCTAGTTTCCATTATAATTTTTTTTTAAACAACAAGTACAGCTCCCTGTGAAGAAATGAGTTTGGTTGGAGCTGAGCAGATAGGATGTGTGTCAAGTGACTTTGAAGTAGCTGTATGCGAACAAAACTGTAGCTGTGTCCACCACAAAATATTTCTTGACTGTAGTGTAGCAGATGGGACTTCGTGAAGCTACTACAGCTGCCAGAGCCTGAAGGGAAATGGTCAGCAGCAGCCTGATTCTGTCACACTTGCTGCGCTTAAACCATAATGTGTTGAGCTGAAGTCCATCTTCAGGAGTGCTGGTTAAAAGTCTTGTTGATGAAAGTTTTTTTCAGTAGAAAACGTTTATTTAACAAAAACTTTTTCAGTGGAATGTATCAATTTCCTTTTTTTCCAACAGGAAATTTATCTGGCTGTTTCAATTTTGACTTTACTGTTTTGTATTTAAACAGGGAAGTCAAAACATCAATAACAAGTTAGTGCCCTTGAGATTTCCATTAAACAAGGAGCTGGAGGCAGGTTTAAGTGGNTATTGTTTTAATAAATTTTGCAGATTTCCTTTAATACATTGCATTCCCCATTGGATAATGAATGAAAATATTAAATGAAAATATTAGCTGTTTCAATATGCCCTTTTATAAGAGAAGTAGCAGAGCTACAGCTCAATTAATAATTTTTTGAAACATTTCTCGTCAATATTTCTTAACTTAAGCCTTGGTACCTGCAAATCCTTAATAAAGGTGGTAACTACCATTGCTAGATTTCTTCTAATGAAGTTATCAGTGTCGGGCAAGTCTTAAGGCATAATTAGAATTAGAATTTAAATCAGTTTTGATGTCACAGAACAAATGTAATATTGCTTATTCTTCTTAAAGGACAGTAGAATACTTCCATGCTTGTTTTATTTTCCTAATGCCCCTGTCAGTTTTTTCAAGTGATGCTGAAGTATGGTTCTTCATAAACTGTCATATTTCATCTTGCCTGTGTGTGTGATAGAAATAATTTTGCATTATTTTTGTTGAACCAATTTTCCTGCAGCTTTCATACTGCTGTGTTTGTGAATGTGTTAACATTTATTGATGTTGCTAAAGATGTAATATTATAAAATACCAGGGCTTAGTAGTTGCATGCTATGTAGCAATGGTCCTTAAATGCAAAAATGATGCTAGTTCTCTTCTCAAACACCTTTTTTTTTTTTCTTTTAATACCGTAAGAGGGACCAAGGAGGATTAAGGACCTTGCAGAAAAAATGGACTTCATTTCTCAAGGCCAGACTGATTTGTACCATCCCTGATAAGAATTTAATTTTCAATGTTATCAATGATGTTTTTATTCTCAAATCTCCGACTTTGAAGGAACCAGTGATATATGGAGTCTTCACCCCACAACTGTAAGTGTGATATAGCCTTTTCTTGGATAAATCCCTTTAATCTCAATTGGTTACTACAAGAAAATAGTAATTGCTCCTATGTTTTGTTGGGTTTTTTCCCTAATTTCTTCCTGAATTTATAGGAATAATGTGGGGTTGTCAGCAGTGTGTGCGTACAATCTGTCTACTGTAGAAGAGGTTTTCTCAAAAGGAAAATACATGCAGAGTGCTACAGTAGAACAGTCTCATACAAAGTGGGTTCGATACAATGGTGAAATTCCTAATCCTCGACCTGGTGCGGTAAGTTTCTGTAATGTTGGATCTGGTAACTTCTTAAGTGCTTAGGAGTAAACAGACTAGGGAATACTAGTAACCTACTAATGATTCATTTGTTTGCCCTCACATGGTTACTTCCTGTAAAAACTTTGTAGGAAAACACTCAAGTGATGTGTTCTGAACTTTTTATCTGGGAATCAAAGTCTTTGGGTTTTGGGTTGTTTTAATTTAGAATTAAGTTATTTACTGGTGTTGTATTTCATTATTTTGTTAATAATCTTCTCATTGGGAAATAGAGCTCAGTATACATTAACAACATCATATACTTTTTAGTTCAGATGAAAAGAAATACAGCAATTGTTTCATTGTAGTCACAGTAGTTTATCCAGTGTAGTGCACTGCTCTGCAAGCTTGAACTTTCTTAGTGCTGGCTCTCTTTCAGACTTTCCTTACTTCCTTACGTTCCTTACAGTCATATTGTTGCTAGTGCTGAAAGAGGTGACAGTTAAAAGTACTGAAGATGCATGAGAGCACAGAAGGAATATTTTCCTAAAATGTATTTTGGACCCAAACAAAAATGTAATCCAAAGCTCAGGGATTAGTACATCCCTGAAGCCAAAGGGCTGTGAGACCTGAGGACCTTCCTTACTACAATGAGAATAGTGTACAAGTGTGATTACTGGCCAAAATAATGGGGAGAAGGAAATGCATACAACTCCTGTTCATTATCTTTATTTTGTACAGGTAAATTACATAATTTGGTTGTCTTTTTTTCTTTTTCACCCCCTCCTTGTCCCCCCTTCTAGTGTATAAATAATGAAGCTAGAGCATCAAACTACATGAGTTCTCTGAATTTACCAGACAAAACATTGCAGTTTGTTAAAGATCATCCTCTAATGGATGACTCGGTGACCCCCATGGGAGACAGACCTCGGCTAGTAAAGCGAGATGTGAAGTATACACAGATTGTAGTTGACAGAGTCAGAGCACTCAACGGTACCATCTATGATGTTATGTTCATTGGTACAGGTGAGTTCTGCAAAACACCTTTTTTTGATGAATCACTGATTCTTTAGTTTTCCTGCAGAAACTCTTGAGATTTCCATATTTACAGTGCTTTTACACTAGCTGGTGTTTTCACACCAGCTGGTGTAAAAAAAAGTAAGGTGCCACAGTAAGTGGACAATCATAGGTGCTTTAAAAAACTATTGCAGGAAGAGAGTTGCAAACCTTCAGTGACTTCAGCAAAACCACACAATATAAACCCCAACTGCTCATTTTGTGTACCAAAATGTTATTTCTTTCTCAGAGGTCCTGATGATGGCAAGTTTAATGGTTGCCTTTGACACAGAGTCAAAGCTGAACAGCAGGCAGATTATTGAGACAACTTGTAGCAATTGTGTAGGCTTCTTTCCTGCCTTTTTCTTTCAAGGATCTTACTTCAACATATTCCTCTGTTGTTTCAGATCGAGGAGCCCTACACAAAGCTATCAGCTACGAAAATGGAATGCATATTATTGAAGAAACACAGCTTTTTCCAAATTTTGAACCAGTTCAATCTCTCTTGCTTTCATCCAAAACAGTAAGTAGTGTAAGCATCACAGCGTTCATATAATTTTGTTCTTTCACAAAACTTTTTTGTACCACTTTATGACCCTGTGGCAAGAGACCATTGCTATGCATAGACCCAAAGGGTGCATTTGTAACTTAAAATACTGCAGCAGTCATGTATTGCCTGCTGTATTTCAGTATGTTTGGTAGGTGGCAAGCTTCTGAAGGGATGTGGACATGGGGAAGGGCTGGGGGGCCACAAGTATGCAGGTCTTCACTTGATTTCCATGTGCAGAAGCTGGAAACTGTAGATGATTTAAGGTACCAGATTTCAGTAACAGAGTAATGTAAGAAACCTGACCCCTTGCGGCCACTGCAGATTTGTGAGGAAAAATCCCTGGGGTTACGGTTAGCAGAGCAGTGGTGAGTGGTTTTGAGGAAATAGACCTAAGAAGAGAACAGTCTTCTAGCACAGAGACTCATAATTATGTAGCTAATTGATTTCTGCTGCTCCAAATCTCGCAGGATCCTGCATGCTAGATGTATCGTGAGAGCAGTCACGTTGCTGCAGCTGTGGGTGAGGACCTTTGGTGAGGTCCTGTCTGCCCAGTGGGGCACCAGCTGCATCTGCAGCTGGATGGCACAAAACCTGCTGCAGGCTCCAAACCTGGCAGCTGTCCTGCACCATTCATCAGTTGCTTGGTTTAATCCTAGAGTGGTTTTGTGACAGTAGAAGGATAATCACTGTGTGTAGTTTGTTCATGAGCTAGGTTTCTGGCCCTAGTTACTCAGACCTTCAGATCCATGAATGTATCTATGCCTGAAGTCACTTGTAGCATCAGTGAGATTTTCTGGGTTTCATAAGGAATGAATGCCTCTTTTGAAGTATGTAGGAGTAATACCAGCATTCTGTAACTACATAGTGATCCATAAGTGCTCTGCAGCTTAGGGATTTAGGAATACTTTGAAGCAGCTTTTATTTTTGTGTGATATTTAATAAAATTATGCATGTCAACATGATCAGCTCACTGGAACAAAGCGTTATTTATTTAATTTTTACAAGCTCATCCTTCATGCTTATTTATCCTTTCATGCTTATAATAGAAATAAAGGACAGAGTATGTTTTTGCTAGACAAACGAAAATTAGAATTAAAAAAGTCTGTGCTTAGTTTTCTGTAAACATGTTTGAATTATTTTTGTATGATACATCACACTGACAACTCACAAATGTGTGTAGATACATACTATGTGTGTGTATATACATATATACACACACACACATGAATGTATTTGCTTAATGTGCAAAGAAAGATTCAAATTACTTGCTTTGAGTGCAAGTTTCAGAATTTGCCCTGTCAATAGAAGGTAATGATAGATAGCTCTTCTAATAAATATGCTAATACCCATTCTTCTAATTGTGGGATCATTCCTACACTGCCTTAATTATGATTTGCCCGTTTCAGGGGAGTGCAAAGAAAGAGATGGGCATTAAGCCTGATACCAAAGACACATCATGTAGCAATTTCAGCACACACTTGGTGGTGAAGGCTAGCGTAGAAGTACTGGCATTGAATTTATTCATTCTGGGTCCAGGTGCCATATGCTCAGTTCCTCAAGGATATCCAGAAAGGGGGCAGTAGAACGCATGGCATAGAGACTGCATAGGGCATGCACTGTATTTTCACAGAGAAACTTCTCTCAGAGCTTAGAGTTGAAATAAAACACTGATTTCTGCATTGGCACAGTAGAGAGTAACAGTTGGTATCTTCTGCAAGGGAAAATCTTTGTGTTGCAAATCTTTGTGTTGACACATAAAAGTAAACCCGAAAACTGAAGTAATGCTGCCCAGTGTGTTCCCATAAAACCAGAGGTCCTTTTCAGTGATGAGGAGTGGGATGTCGGGTCCAGTGCCAGAGTCGTGGTAACTGTATAGTCACAGTACCACTCAAGCAGGGATTCCTGCTGCTTCCCTGCCTGAAAACACAAGTTTCTGTCTCCACAATCAGTGGCTACTGAAGTCCATCACAGAGCTGGTATTGTGATATATGTCATGGCATCCCACAGTAGTGGATTAACCACAGAAGGGTGATCATTACCCTGATGATTAAATTAGACCTCTCTGGAGTCAGAGTCCTTTCTGAATGTACTTTTTAGTAGTCTCTAGCTTCTTCCCATAGTGTGTGGAGGGTGGTGGGCAGAGTCACATGAGCCTACAGTAGATTATTTTAACTCCTGCTTGACTGGAAGGTGTGTCTGGATTTTTTTTTAAATGGTTTGCTCAGTTTGCTGCATGTTGCCAGAACTCATGAATGTATGACCTGAGAAATATGCCAAGACACTACAACCCATGCGCAGTGTTGCACTGTTGCGGCGTTATCCCGCAGGGCACTAGAGACATGAACAGTGCTTAGTGCACTGTGGAAATCTTCCAGCAGAATGGGAGACTTGTCCGAGGAGTTGGATGTCTCCAACACTGTAGACTTCTGTGAGCACTGCACCATAGTCCAACACTAATGTATGCTAAATTTTAGGGTGGAAGACTGCATTTGAATGTTTGTTTGACTGTCTTTCAAACTGTATCTTCCAGCAGTACCAGCAGATTCTTTTTGATGCTGTTTTATCTTGCATTTTCTGATCTCAAGATTTTCCTTGAGAGTTGTTCGCACATTTTATATGCAAGAAGGATTCAAACTGATTTGTGCTTGGTCTTGCAGCTTCCTCTAGAGACTCCCCCATGATCATTGCATTATAGAGACTGACCTGTTCCGAATTCTCGTGGCAGAACCTCCTTACATCCTTAGTTGAAAGAGCAGAGCATCAGTGAGCCCCAAAACCTAAATTCAGCCCTGAGATGCTCTGTCAGTTCTTTTCTTCAGGGTGTTTATGATGTCAAGACCAAATGTCTGCACCTGAATGTGAGATTTTTGAAGAATGTTTCTGTACTTTAAATCTTTCCTTGTATGTCTGCTCATCATTTTGTGACCATACACATCCTGCTGGAGTCAAGCAGTCTCACTGCAGACACGACCCTGAGTGCATTTCTGGGTACTGAGATTGGTATGGCTGCAGTACAGGAAAAGCCATTCCGTGCTTGGATCCAGCTCATTTGCCTGACAACTGCAGTAGAGTGCTGATAAATGTGCTCGGTGTTCTGCTCAGCGTGAAGCCAGTTCACTGCCGAGGTGGGGCGTGCCATTCATCTTTCTATGCAGAGCCTCTCAAAAGGAGAAGTGGGTCGGTCGCAGTGGTTTGGGGTTGCAGCACAGGTGCCTTTCCTGAGGCTTTGCCTGATAATATGGAAAGTCCCAGTGTACCTTTAGGCATCGTTTTCCCTGAGCTCTAAAGCAGGTGAGTGAAATATGGCAGCTGCCTGCCTTTTATAATATGGATGAGTGTGGTGCTCAGAGTCAGACTCCGAGTCAAACTCGGGGGATTTGGGATCTCCAGCAGCAATGGTTCAACAGCCATTCTGATTATATTCCCCTTCTCCTAGGTGTCTTGCCAGTGCTTTTTCCTTTGAATACTACCAGTGTTCTTCCATAAGAAGCATTTGACTCTCGTAAGGATGATGCTGATGTGGCTGCAGAGACTGGCTGGCTGAAGAGCTGAAAGCAGTAGGGCTGCTTTGGGTTAACAGGAGCAGGTCCTGCACAGGGCAAGCCTTGCCTGCTCAGTCTTGCCTGTGCCAGCTGCAGACTTGTAAACAGCACAGGCTTGCCTTGCCTCACAGAAGGATTATTGCATTCATGTTTCTGGAAAAACTGTGTGATAAAGTCATAGTTCGACATGATTGCTTTCCACATACCTGTTTCAGTTTTCTGTTGTCTTTTTGCACTTTCAGCACTGCTGCAATATTTTCAAGATAACTGTCTAGAAATAAAAACTAATCAAATGCTTATTCTCCTCAGGCACCACTTTTTACAAAAATGGCTGTATGTGTGCAGCTCTTGATTAATATTTAAATTGTTCCACGAATTGGATTGTTTGGGTTTGAGAAAGTGGCTGTGATTTTTTTTGTTGTTGTGCTTTGTTTTCTTTAGGGCAGAAGATACCTCTTTGCTGGTTCAAATTCTGGTGTGGTGCAGTCTCCAGTGGCATTCTGTGACAAGTACACCACTTGCGTTGACTGTGTTTTAGCAAGGGATCCTTACTGTGCTTGGAAACCCCTTGAAGCTTCCTGCATTGATACTTTTAAAGAAGGTGAAATGGAAAGGTAATAGTATCCTTTAATTACCTTATAGTTACAATCAGTATTTAATCAGTCTTGTCCCTTACTGATAATTGAAATTTTAAAAATTGTAAGTTTTCAAATACAGACTTTTTCCTATCTATTTATATCTGTCAGTTCTGTTTAGATGACTCTTACTTAGTACAAGGAGGTTGGCAGACTTAAGGAAACAAGGTTTGAAGTTGTAATGGTTGGACTTCCTTTTACAGGAACTGGATTCAAAACATAGGTGGAGATGCATCTTCTTGTTCTGGTAAGTTAGTCTTTGAAGAGCTCCTTCATATGTCTAGGTAGAGTGGTGAAAGAGTTCTGTTTAGTTCAGCTTTGCTTTTGTGATTATCTGGACATTCATTTACATTTAAATAGGTATGGGATTCTGCTCTGAATATTTGAGCACCTATATGACCTGCATGTTGTCTTAAAAACTGTCTGTGTTTGTACGCATTTCAGTGTGCTGTGCACAACCCCCTGAAATGAATGGGGGCACCTCAACAGTGACGTGTGAATGAAAGCAATACCAGAAGTACTTCTATTGCAGAGGCCGCTGTCTCTTTGATGCAGCATTTGACATTCTTCTGTGAGCTTTGACAAGTGCTTGGTTATTGCTGCTAGATCAGATTAAATGATTCTAAAAAAAAAAAAGCTGGTTTTATGGTGAGAGGGCAAGGGGAACTCAGAACATGATACAGAGCAGCTGAAGTACCTTCCATGCTGCTTTAAGACAAGTAACCACAGGTCCTTTCTTTATAGTATGTCCTGCTGCCACCAGATCAAGGAGATTGTAAAGAGGCGTAGAGTTACAGGAGATTTGAGCTGCAGTAAAAAAAGCTCTTAAGAGTTTGCTATACTTGCTTTTTATTTCTAATCCAAGCAAAATGTGGTCTGCCATGAGAGCTTTGCTTATTATTTTTTTGTTAATTTACAGGGTGGCATTGTGGGTGTGCCATAAGTGCAGATATCTTTTTTTTTCAGAAGAGAGTTCCTAATTCAGTTTCCTGTTGGATATTTTGTAGTTGCTGGTTTACTTAAAATGCACTGATTGTATATAAAATGAGACCAAGTACAGTATCTTTCCCAAACAATTACTTATCTCAGGTGCGCTCTCAGTTGTGGATCACTGAGGCCTCACTTTATCTAGAAGTGGAGTCTATCTTAGAGTTGAGGTGTCCTAACTCTTAGTTTGTCCTAATGTTTCACGTGCAGCTTGGTATTCCACTGAGATTCTTGCATGCTGTCCACCTGGTCTTGTGAGGTGAATGCCATAATCTTCATGCTTCCAGTAAGACTGTAACACAGTCTGGTGAAGCTGTACAGATTAGAGCAAACTGGAATCATTGCTGATACTCTGCACATTTATTTTGATGTTCCAGATAAAGTAAGAGAGAATCCCCTACAGCATACATTCAAGCATGGAAGCACAGCAGAACTCAAGTGTTCTCAAAAGTCCAATCTGGCACAGGTAGTTTGGAAGTTCAAAGATGATGTGCTGAGAGTGGAGAGTCCCAAGTACCGTCTGCTGGAAAAGGCACTGCTCATCTTCAATTTATCAGAGGGAGACAGTGGTGTTTACCAATGTTTGTCAGAAGAAAAAGTGAAAAATAAGAAATTTTCTCAAGTGCTGGCTAAGCATGTTTTGGAACTGAAAAAAATGCAGCATACCACGGTGGGCCCCACTGTGACAGCCGCACCAACAGAAGGTAATAGTGATGTGCCAAAAGTATCAGCTGTATCAACCGAGGGGTCCACTGCTCTCATCTCGACCACTCACATGGTACCAGTAACGACAGCAAGGATATTAACAAAGCCCATTGGTCCTGTCCTAACAAGCGTAGCCCCCAACACAGAGCTCTTCAATTCAATTCCTGATGCAGTCCCAGAAAAGACAATGTTCCTCAAGTCAAATGATAACTTCCTGTTGATGTTCCTCTTCCTTTTCTTTTTCATTCTCTTTTTGTGCCTGCTCTCCTACAACTGTTACAAAGGCTACTTGCCAGGGCAGTGCTTGAAATTTCGCTCTGTGATGCTGCTTGGTAAGAAGAAGACAAAGTCAGAGTTTTCTGATTGCGAGCAAAGTGTGAAAGAGACGCTGGTGGAGCAGGGCAGCGTCAGCCACCAGAGCGGGGAGCAGCCCAAGCCTGCACATGACACCGGCTACGAGACCGAGCCCGACTGCGGGAACAGCCAGCTGCAGGCGGGGGACTCGCAGGCGTCCCGCGAGGCCAGGGACAAGCCCTTCGATGTCAAGTGCGAGCTCAAGTACGCTGACTCGGACGTGGAGGGGGAGTGAAGGCCCCGTTGTCCCTTTCAGTGGCGGAACTGAGCTGTGGTCCTGCGGCTGGCTATTTGAGCACGGAGAGCCTGGGTGTGACAGCTAAGCCATAGCAGGAGTTACATGCTTAAGCTGTACAGCAAGCCAATTTTTGTTCAGATCTCAGCAGACTAGAGAAGTGGTGTACTTGTCTGGAGACCATAGCATCTTGTGTTGTACTGTCTTTTTTTCTGTTTTTTTCAAATGGCCAGTTTCAGATCACCACTTGTTTATTCCCAATTTTCCCCTCACTGAGCGCTTTGCTCTAGTGAAGCTACTTGCTTGTTCTTTGGCCATATTCTTCCATAGAGTAAAAGTAACTTTACAATTCAGTTGGCTTTAAAAAGTACTTCAGTCTACACATATTTTTAGTTGCCATTAAAAAAAGATGTAGTTTCATTTTAATTCCAAATTGGAAATTGAGTTTAGTTTATCAGATTGGTAAATTATAGACTTTTGTCCAGATTGGGACATTTTTTTTTCTTTGCTCCTAGTGATTGTTTTTGTTTTTAGTTTTATGCTTTGTGTTTTGGCACACTAGATCTCTTTAGTTGGTTAAAGTTAATTTTTTTAACTGCTCTATAAGTATCTTAGATTTTAAGGTATAATGGGGATAGCATTGCCTTGATTTGTGTAAGACTCAGGGATAATCTTGTTTAAAGGCTTTTTTCTTTGCTGCTTTCTAGAAATGTAGGTACAAAAATATCAGTTCAAAACATGGAGTAAGTGGGGAATGGGGAAGGAGGAGACAAATACTTTTCTTTTTTTTTTTTCCTCCCCCCCACCAGCCAGCCAGCTGGACATAGTCACATTTTATTTTCTATACAAAACTGGATTTATTTTTTTTTTTCTTTAGTTTATAGAACAGTACAGGCAAGCAACTGTCAGTTAGCAGTGACATGGAAAGAGATTTCTTGCATTGTGGAAGCAAAACAGGAATCAAGAAGAATTTAACTCCAACAATTCAGCTAGTGACTCGCTGGAATGGACTGTTAGGACACAGCCTGATGAGAAAACATGCTGAATTTTTTCTTCTTTTCAGATTCAGAAATAACTCAGCTTCTTTTTGTGACAAATACTTGCAGCGTCACCCTTTCTGGATGATACCTTCATTCTCCTATGCAACTGGAGACTTGAAACTGGAGCTGCTTAAACAATCAGTCCTTTGAACTGTTTATGTGAATCATGCCTGCTAATGTGAAAGTGTGCATTTGTTCTCAGCCTGGTTCACAGCAGCACTGTTTGTCTGTAAAAGCATTTTGTGTGCAGTACAGTCCTGAAGAATTGTTCCTCTCACTGCTTCTTTCTGTAAATATTGCTAGAAGTAGAATACATTTTAACAGTAAATAGCAGTATGCCTGGGCTGCTTTTCTGTGTTGAACCTTCATGCAAACATAATTTAGTCCATCTTAGTGTAAACAGTTTATATTTTATAAGATTCAGTTTGGTTTTATTTTTCTATTTTTAATTATGTACATATAACAGAATAAATATTAAAATAAATTGTATTACATCCTGGCTTTTCTGAAACATGACACAATGACAGTGCTTTTCATTTGGCAAGCACTAACATTCCTTGTGATTTCCTTTGGGGGGAATGTAAAAACTTTGTAATTAATTGGAAGCAGCCTCTCAGCTTCAGTTGAACGGGTTATATATAACCCAAGGTGGGGAGATGGGAAGGATGGGAGAAAAACAATGTGGGTGAAGGAGGAAAGCACTCTTCTCTAGGGGCCTAGGGACACTTCGTCTTACTACCTTTCTAAAACTCATTTGTCTTTTTGCATTATTTCTTCATTGTATGATGTATTTCTTGCAACTTTTTTCCTTAGTACTCTTTTACTTTCTTTTCTGTCCTCTTCTGTCACACAGCCTCATCTCCTATACCTTTCCCTCCTACTGGTACCTCCTTTTTGTCCTGTGTGGGAAGTGATTCACCTCCTTCACCCACCAGTACCCAGCCTGATGTTTGGTCTAGCAAAGACCCCGTAAAGGTCATGTTGTTGCCACCTTTCCTAAGTGACCAGGCACAGCATGTTAGTGTCCGGGGACCCTTCCACCTCTTCTGCCAAGCCACAGGTAAGTTGGAGGACGCCTGTATAAGCCAGCACTTTCTGCATTAAAGGTTAAGCTGTGTCACCATGTACAGTGTAAGTTTTACTTCTCTGATGTTTGGGTGGGGGGAACAAGAGCAGAGAGACAGTATCAGCATGCCCATGCTCTTACCAAGAGTCACTGCGAGTACTGTTCTGTATAGTGGAGGCTCTGATTCAGCAATACACTTTAGTATGTTAATAAGCAACTGGTTTTATTAGGCTCACTTGCATGCTGAAGGAATTCAGTGAATCAGGATTGCACATGAATGTTTAGCAGGTAGATACTTCAATTGTCTATGTGTATGCAATTTAAAAAACACACTTTCATTGGATTTGAACTTAGCATATTTTCTGGACCATGTCAATTATTCTTTTTTTCATCTTATTTTAAATGGTGAAGTACATACAGTAATAACAACTTAGATTTTATGACAGATACAGTATCTGAGGTGTACAGGAGGACAAAGCTATTTTTTCCATAGCAATTCAACTTTTTTTCCCCAGTTTTTGTTTGGATTTTTACAAATTACAATTTGTAATTGCTGGTTTAAACTAAGTGTGATTTAATGGATCTAAACAGGTCTTCATATGTAACCTTATTCTTCAAAAGAAGAAGTTATACAGATTGAATAATTATAAAAGGTAAATTATAAAAAGTAGTGTTGTTCCATATTTGTGTCTGTGGAATAAGATCAAAATGCATAAATCTTTATTCGCATAGATCTTAACAAAGGTGCTATTTGTATTTCCATGGCTAAAAGGAACAACAGTGGGATGAAGGTTCTTTCATAGAATAGAATCATTTAGATTGGAAAACACTGTTCAGCAGTAACTCGTTCACTTTTGCTGTAGGCAATTCAGAAACTTCACTGTCCACCATAAGGAAAAAAAAAGTTACAACAGCACAAAAGATTAAACAGTTTGATAATTGTACTACAGACCTGGACTTTATTTTAAAATTTATTTTAAAATTACTTTTTTCATCCAACAGTGCCCATCTTAACATGATGCTGATGCTGCTCTTAAAATTTGTCAGTAATTGTATTTGCCTTGGTGTAGTGAACTTAGGAAGGAAGGTGCAGTGTCCTAAAGGACTGGACTTTGTGTCATGGATGGAGGTTTTGCTCCCTTTGGGAAACAAGGCAATTGGCTGACTCATCACAATCTTCTCTTACCCAAGATTACAACTTTAGTCTCTTGATTTAAAGCTAAACAAACCAGCAAATGCAAACCATCACACTGAACTCAGGCAGATATTTTGCGTCTTTCTGGCTCCTGCATGTGAGGATATATGAATTCATCCTGAGTGAGGGGTCGCTAAGCAATTGCTTTTGCAAGGAAGGTCTCTGCTTGGATCTGTTGAAATTTGTTCAGGTTCTGCTGCTATTTCTTTATATTAACATAGCTGCAATGGGATATTTCACTCAGCTATGAATATAAGACAAAATGTGTTTGCAAGGAGCAAAAGGGTTAAATGAGACTGGTAGAGAGTTAAATGTTGTGCCTGGTTGTCTGCAAAAAGGATATGACATCAGTGAAATGTATGATGCAAATACATAGATGGCCACATCATCCAGTCAAAAACCACAAGCTTAGTTGTAATTAAGTTTCTAACTTAATTGGGTGTTTATCAGAATTGCAGAATCTCTTCCTTTTTTTAATTGTAAATATCTGTTTCAAGCTGTCTGGAAACTCAGCAGGAGTTGGTGAGTTCTTTTGCTCATCTCTTACTCATCCCACGTGTTTTAACCTGAAAGCTCGCCTGAGGATAACACTTTACAACTTTGTAACTGGCTCATTTCCATAAGGTAAAGTTAAGCGGATACAGCACAAACAGCACTTGTGGCAAACTGCTACATTTTTTTCTGAAAAGTAAGTTTTTTTCAAGCGTGGAGTACTCCCGCCCTTCTGGAAAAGGAAGGAATAAATCGCCCTTCACAAATTTCCTACCAGTTTCTCTATGCCAAAGAGTCTCACATTTCCCCAGAGACCTGTCTGCTGTATGTGCATGGGCAAACATTAGGATTCCTGTGTACTTTCTCTAATAGAACTTTTCTCTCCCATTACTTTTAGAGGCAGTTGAGGCAAGCTTCAAATAAATTGAATAAAATACTGTACCATCCAGTTCAGGGGAGAGACAGTGAGTTGGTGATGTGTGCACCTGCTGTATATTTTCCTGGAAAATTTGCTCTGTTGAAATAAGGTATAGTAGGAACAGGCTTTTTCTACAGTTTGGTTCTACTCAAAGATGTTCTACTGGCACGTCCTCCCCCAGCTTTAGACTAGTATCTCCATGTCCATAACTTCACAGGCAGATGGCATAGCTAAAATGTACTGAGTGTGCTGTGCAACAGTTTAAATGCTGTTATTATCAGAAATGCTGCAGAACACTTTGCTTTACCTCCAGATCGAGACTCTCTGTGTCCATGGTGTCAAGATAACTCCCTCCTAAAGTTTGTCTGCAGCTGGAAATTTTACATACTGGATTATTTCCAGTCTTGGTAAAAAAAACGCAGGAGTGTGAACATAAAAGTTCTGTGAACTTGGCAATATACTTTAAAGGAGTTATTATTTCATGAACATACTAAGATGGTTATCTGGTAACACCCACGTACAATGCCCATTCCCTGTGGTTATGCTATTTTCGAAGGAGTACAAGAAAGTTTCCCACATCCATGGAAGAAAAGATCCGTAACTTGAAAAATCATAATTGCAAGTGGTTCACTAGAGATTCCTCTTTGGTGGAGCCTGAAGTTGCACTGAAAGACATGCAGAAGGGTGGGAAAATACAAAACGCAGTGCACTTCACGAGGACTGCTGCAGACTGAGTAAAACTCTTGACAAGGCACCTGCAGAGCAAGTCTGAAAGAGACCAGCCCCAGGCCCGTCCAGGTGCCCGAGGGGTGCCTGTGCTGGTGTCACCAAGTGCTAGTGCTTCGTGGATCCCAGCAGAAGGGCTCAAAAGCCCATAGACTTTGCTGCACATGATTTTTTTTTTTCCCCGGGAGGAGGAAGTCGCCTGTCAGAGACCGACTTACCCATGGAAATGAGTAATTAATTCTTCAGTGAGGTTTTTTTGTATCATTTGCATGATTGCATCAGCCATGGTGGCCTGGGGTGGTCTGGTCTGGTGTGGAGCTCAGGGAGGAGAGGCATGGAGGTATGCTACATCCAGAGCAGAATGAGCCTGCCTAGGAACTGCTTCGTGCTGGACACAATGTTTGTCCAGAACTTCAAATGACAGCATTTAAATAACAGCACGTCAGTATCTTATAATGAACTTTACTTGGGTTGTTAGTTTTCTGTTCTTACAAGAATACAAATATCAAATAGCAATTTTTCACTTCACATTTTTGTTCTATAATCAGTTGAAGTTGGTAAGTGGCTCTTAATTATGGCTATAAACAGATACAATGTTAGTTTTTGAAATGTGAGACTGGTTTAATTGGTAGCTCTGAAAGGAAAAGCTCTGCATCTTCAACGAGAAATCAATCCACTGCACAGATATTTCAAAACTTTATAAAATTTTTACACAGTATGTTTTGACTTATACAGTGATGCTTCCCTGAAGCAATACCCATGACTTTAATCTGTATGCTTAGTAAATGGTCAGTTTACCTTCATGTGGGAATGGTAAGTTTGCATCTTGTTAAATAATTTCATATCCCACTTCATGAATTGTCTTCTCAGCAGACCTTTGGGGTTTCATCACATGCTGTTTGACTCAATATCAGTGTCTTTGGCTACAGTTTTCTCATACTGTCATTTTGTAGATTGGTACCATTTTTTTTTTGGTGTTTTCTGCACTGACTAAACATTGCTTAATGGCACTTTGGCACTATAAAATCTTTCCTGTGTGCAGATCTCTGTCATGCCACCTGTTTGTTATGATTTGGGATGCATCTAGAAGATAAGTTGGAAAATTAAGATTATACCTTTAATACATAACAGAAAAAGAGTTGGAAGTTTTAAGCTTATAAAATTGGGTAAATATCACAGACCTATTTTGCATTAAACTCACAGACATTAAAGGTACCCTTGTTGCTTTAGATTGTAATATTGTAGGAGTGTAATCTTACTACAATGCTGGTGTTTCTTTTCTCAGACATTGCTGAGACCCTCATAGCTAAGTCTGCATGCAAAACTAACAGCATTAAACACCTTTGTAAGTGCTGGTGTTACCTGAGCTCTGATGGCTTCCTTCACAGTGACTTCTGTAAGAAAACTGAAACTTAATTTTCTTGAGGACTGTGACATGGATCATGCATTCTTAAATTCTGGCATCAGCACCAGATTTTGAAACATCTCTAGAAATTTCCTTTGCTGTGCAGTTTTATGTGTAAAGTTTATGTCAAGCTAAGAAATATGTGGAAAGGTGTGCAACAAGAATGCTTTTTCCTTTTTTTTTTTTCTAACTATATTAGTTTTCCAGTAAGGACTAGAATAAGTTCAGTGTAAAAATAATTTAGGCATAAAACAAATTAAAAAGCATCAGGCATCAAATTAAAAAAGGGGGAGAGCAAGGAAAATAAGCAGAACCAAAAGTGTCTTATTTTTTGTCAGAAGATTTCATCAGTTTATTTTTTCCTGCATTTTACAGTGTGCAGCTGACCACATTCGTACACGTTTTTCCTGTGGAATGAATAATAAGGTGCAGTTGGGAAACATCTTTTGTGGCTTTTGGTAGTTTATAAATGATTAAAACATAAAGACCCTAAAGAACCTTCCCATGGGAGATTCAGTCCACTTAGGACTAGAAGCTGTAGCCTGCAGTGGTTACTGCTGTTGTAATGTGCATGAGACACCTGAGGCTGCACGTGTGCTGTAGTGTGTTTCCTGCACACCAGTAGGTGTTGCGGGCACTCAGCACCAGGTCCGACATCTCGCGTCAGCAGAGGGCTTGGGGAAAGGGAGCCATTGCATGGTTTTCAAAGCCTTCCACTGGTAACTGTACACAGTTTGAATGAGCCACCCTTCTGACAGAATAACTTGTCAAAAAGTCTGTTGAGGCCAAGGGAAAGAGCTGGCACCTCTGCAGGAGTACCTCTGTGAAGCAGCAGCTTTGCTGCTTGGTTATCTAGTTCAGCTTTTCAGCTTGCTTGGGGATTGGGTGCTGCATGGGCTGTCAGCCGAGACGAACTGACTGTGTCACAAAATGGGCAGTACTCGCCATTTGAATTTACTGTACATGATTTTGGGAGACTGCGAGGGCACAGGAAGAAGAGGTTTTGTAGAATCCCTGTCAGCTTTTGTAGTGTGCCTAGGTATGTATAAAAGGAGAAGTTTGCTTCACATTGGGGTCTTTGAGACCCAAATGCCTTTTGGGATGTTTTCTCTCAGGAGAGGGGGATTCAGGTGTCTGTTTTGTTCTCTGTACCATTTACTTACAAGTTTACTTGACCTCCCAGTTTAGCCTTTCTTCTTTTGCAATTCAGCATAAACATTTCAACTGTTTTTCTCCTTGCTGATGTGGAACTCTTGATTCAGTAATGCCTCAGCTTGGAGCAGTACACTGGTAGTAACTCCTACACCTTGGCCATGATTTCACTAGTCATGCCTAGTGAGATGTGATGGGTTTGGACTGGTTTTGGCATTTGAAGCACAACCACAATTTTATGCTGTTTTCCTCAGAACATCTTGTTACCTGCAACCAGCCAGGATTGCAGCCTGACTACCTGTATGCTTGTTTTTCTTCCCCGTGAGGGCTACAGCCTGTAGACTTGTAATTATTAATCTGTTGCTGTGGTGGCTGATTAACTTGAGTAATAGTTTAGACCAAAGCTGTCATCTTTTTTCAACTATTTCAGCAGAAACTGCTACCAGAGCTGCCTCAGCATATTGTGTGCATTGTCCCCACAGTGGAGATGAAAATTTCATTTCCATCTCTTCAGTCATCTTCACTAGATCTGCCTAGCAAACAAAGCAAAAGCAGTAGTTCGTGTCCTCTGGAGAACAGCAGTGATTTTTGGAGAGCACGTTAATCCTTAAAATCTGTTCTCCAATTTTCTTCAATTTATTTTAAAACTTAATGTAGTAGCCTTGTTAGCTGATAGGATGGCCCAAAAGAATTAGGCAAACTCAGAGTGCCAGGGAAGTTAAGGCTGCTCATCAGGAAAAAAAAATTCTTCACAGAAAGAGTGATTGGGCATTGGAATGGGCTGCCCATGGAGGTGGTGGACTCACCATCCCTGGTGGTGTTTTAAGGAAAGACTGGATGTGGCACTGGCTGCCACAGTCTGGTTGATAAAGTGGTGTTAGGTTATAGGTTGGACTCCATGATCTCAAAAGTCTTTTCTAACCTAATTAATTCCTGTGGTACTGTGAAAGTGGAACCTAATTTTTTTTTCCTGACCGTCCCTGGTTCTGGCTTACTGGTGCTTCATCTGATTTTTCTTCACAGACAATTATCTAGGTTCCAATTGCAAAACCTTTTTCTGGACGCCCTCAGAGAACACCTGAATAAATGCATGAACAGTTACCGATTTCATTTTCATCGAATGGGCCAGTCAGCCATATTCCCAACCCGCTTTTAAATTCCACTCTGAGGAGATGGATGCTATGTCCCACTTGTACGCACATGCGCTGTGCATCACCTCTAGTGACTGGTTGCTGCTTCCAGCTTTTACTTGGTTCAGGTTTCACACGAAGCGCTTCCTGCTTTTCATCTACCTTAGTAAGGCTGCATCAGCTTGTGGTGGTGATGTTATACAAAGGGACTGGTAATTTGATGAAGCACCAGGTGTCTGAAGGAGGAGGAGATCATGCATTCTTCAGTATGAAATACTTAGTTGTTGGAAGTAATACTCTTTGGCATTTCAGAGAGGTCTTCTTGGCTTTTTAAAGGGACTTTTTTCCATTGCTGTCAAGCTTGTCTTCTAGAATGCATTGCCCTACTTTAACAATCAAGCACCAACCAACAAAACTACCAAAAAAACGCACCCCTGTTATAGGGGGTACAGGCTATTTAATTTGCACACTATTTGCAGAATACTGCAAAGATGCTTGTCTCAATTTAAAGATTTCCCCCACTTTTCCAATCGGTTACCCTCTGATGGCTTCATTTTCTACTCATTATTTTGGTATCTTATCAGCAGCAATGAGTCAGACTCCTACAACTCAAGAAACTGTGACCAGCCCTAAATCTTTCATTCACATGCTGGGTAGTGCTGGTGGTAATGTTTCACGTTAATCATTGACTAACCTCTTCCTAGGCTAACTTTGATGTCTGATTTAAAAAAAACTTTCTGCATCCAGATTATAGGGCTTTTAAAACTTAATTCCTGCTCTGGATGAGAGCTTCCTGTATGATCTTGGTTTTCATAAATCTGGGATGTTTGCTTCCGTAGCATTCAGCAAAGCTGCAAGCTTGATAGCAAGCATTAAATCCAGATGCCATTCTTAATCTGCTGCACATGGTGAGCTTTGAAAGAGGTTTTGATGTGTATTGGGTTATACAAGGGAGTTTTTTCGTACACCTGAACTTCCCATCACTGTGGATAGCCTCCAGCAGCAGTTCTTTGTCTAGATTATAGGTATTTGTATAAAAGATTTTTTGCTACCTGGACAGAATTTCTCTGTGGGATACCTGTCGGTTATCTTCACTGGATTTCCACTTGCTGGCAATTTACAGAAATTATTAGCAGGGGTCTAGTTTTGCTGATGGCTCCTGCTGTTGTACCTACTCCCCTGTCTTTATCTTGGAAGTGTTTCTGTGAATATAGGGAAGACTTATTAAATGCCACCCTTCAAGAACTAGGTTAGAAATGAGGGAGACCCTGTGCTGAATCCTCAGCAGTGGTAGCACTGCTAAGGGTTCACACTGCAGTTTCACTGGGCTGCTTTTGAAATGTCTCCACAGCTCTCTGCACATTGCAGCACTTGGCACAAGGAGCCAGCTTGGCCAGTGCTCCTTCTTGGTCCCCCTGCCTTATGTCACTGAGCTCTACTTAATCCATAATCTATTCCTTTTAAATTAGTGTCTCCAAGCTGTCTTGAAAACCTTATGTCTATTAGGATGTGATGCATATTATATGGCAAATGCTTAATTTGGTCCAGTTTAGCCGGGCACATCCCCCTGCTGCTCTGAATCTGTAGCTGTATAGTTCAGTTCTTCCAGTCGGGTTTTACTTACTTACTTTTTTAACCTTTTTTAACTTTTTAACCAAATTTACACCAATAACCCAATGAATGCAGTCAGACTGTGAGTAGAAGATTACAAGCAGCTGCAGTGGTTTGAGTTTCTATGCTATCTATGACAGCGGATTTTTTTTCTCATGGAAAATACTGAGAAAAAAATCATCTGGGTATTAAATATGTCATTTGTGTAACCCAGCCTGATTTGACATAGGTCAGAGAGCCCATTCTGCTGGCAGAAACTACCTGGACAGTACCTGGGCCATTACTACCTGAGCATTACCATTTCGTTAAAACCACTGAAAGCAGAGAAAATGAAATCTATGTCAGAAAGAAGCAAACTCTTCCACAGACACTGGAAATTTTGAGGGGCTTATGCAAAGAAAAGGGGTAGTTCAGATAACGCCACAAAGTTTCTTGTATTTTTGTTTAATCATGTGTAATTAATGTAGTTTATTGAAGCAATGTTTCTGAAGTTAACTGATTAAAATGTATTTCATGACTGCTTAGACATAGCCACTTACATATCTAGCCTGTTGTGCTGTTTCTCTGCTTGATTATTACACTTTAATAAAATTACTTTTTTAAAATCTTTCAAGCATTCGTAACATGGATGGCAAAGTAAGTAGATCAGGTTTGTCAGAAACCTGTATTGTAAAGGTTGCGCTAGACATATAATTAATTTGTATTATAGTAACAGTAGAAAATGCAGAGTATATGTTCATATTATTTTCCTTTTTTTTCAAAAAATACTTCCCTAACCATGATATATTATTCTGAACTTCTTGCCACAGAGTTCTAGAAAATTTGCATTTAAAAAATGTCATTCAAAATTTTTGCAGATGAAACTCTTTCACAGTGTATTTTTTTCTATTGTTCCATCCTGAAAATGAAATCAAAGTAGAGAAGGTAATTGCCTGAGAATTGGAAACAAACTCCACTGAAACAGGATCAGTAAAACCCTGAGTACTGCTTGCACCTAGATTTTTCTGTCAACCAGTGTAAGTGGGGATGAGTGTGTATCTCTGGGGATTTCCAGTGCTTCTGACTGCACAGAAAAATAAAGGAAGGGTAAAATTGCCTAGCTGCAATTTCGTAAGGGGCCAATCTGAACCAATACAGCTTGCAAAATTTCATGCATAAGGAAATTGCTTCATTTCTGTCTCTTCGTGAAATGTGCATGTAAGCTGAAATTCTGGCAGATTTCCAGCACAATTGGGATCTTCAGCACTGGAAAACAGAGCAGGTTCTCTGTTGTGAATAC
>WEIT01007495.1:0-11138 GCA_013389985.1 Dryoscopus gambensis
AATATCCCCCCCCCCGACATTTTACAAAGAACATCACAGTAAGCCACTCTTACCAAAACTGTAGAAATGTAAAATTCTGTTATGCTAGCCATAATCTGCAAATAATAATGCAAATAATATATTATTCACTTCAGAGATGTTTTTATTATCACAACACTACACCTATCTTTAAAATATTTTTACTTTCTACTACTAGTGTTTGAACTAAAACGTACATGTTGTAAAATCTTAGCATATATTTAATGTTTTGTAGTAAACTCATATTCAGAACTATTTGTTTACCAGAATTAAATCTATTTTATATAATATGCATTTGGTAGTTCTCAAATGTACGAAGCAAGAGAAGCACAGTTTGGACTAATCAAATTACTATTAGGTAGATTTACTACACTACACACCTTACATAAAATGCAACACTGAAAACCTCTCCTGAAATTAGGAAACGCTAGTACCATTCATTGTCCCACCCAGAGAACATCTCCAATTTTAAAATCTATGAGAAGCAGCATTATTCACCTATTTAAGGCAAAACGCAAACACACTACCAGTCTTTAAATGACGGGTAAAACAGCACTACATAGTAGCTTAATTGCAATTCCTCCCTATTCTTCCACACAAGTGCTATGCAGATATCGTTAGCTTTATAATGGCTATTAAATTTGATACTTCTACTGTCCTTATAGTGTCTGATTAAAAAGTAAATGTACTAAAGTCTCCTCACTATTTCTGAAAGAGGACAACTGATTCCTTCGTGTTCATGAGCAAAACAGAATATGAAAACCAGCCCAGAATATGAAAACAATGGGCCAACTCTTAACTACAGCTGAAGTAAATTACTTATTTTTGAGGTCACTATGTGAGGTAAAGCCTAAAAGTTATTGATCTTAATGTTGCAGTAAATTGCTCATTTTTAGAATAGTAAAAAGAAGGAAGATTTGCTTGCCTTTTTGTATGTTACGAGAGTACTACTTACCCCAATGCTGAACTAAGGGACTAAATATGTGAAAATCAGTACCTCTAGGGAAAGCTTACTAACACATAAAAAACCCCCACATAATCCATCTGGCTAAAGCATACCTAAAAATGCCTAAGAAAGAGATTGCAGACAAGCTTGTGAAAGGTTAGAGAAAAACTGCCTACTAAAATTTGGAGATAACTGTATCCCTGATTAACCAGGACACTGACATTTCAGTTTTATCTACACAAAGATATAACTACTACCATGAAGAAAGGAAATTCCTAATTATAATCTAAACTTCCAAAGCACTTCAACATAATGAGACAGGAGATATTAAAGCATCCTATTCCAAGCTGAGAAAATCCTCCTTTGTGAGGAAAGTTTCCTGGATACATACTTTAAGACAGAAGCTCCCGGGCACAAAACACCTAGTGCCAGCTAGTCCACAGTGAAGTTCTTCAATTGCAAAAGTAGTCTTCCACTGCCATAATTTCCTTCTCAGAACTTTCAAAAAAACCTTTCACTTAATCAAATTTCTTAGGTATTAAATATTACGCTTTCTATACAACTGCAGAATACAGCTCTTGACAATCCATTTGGAGTCAACAAACATTTATTGTATGTAACATTTTATTAAAGTGAAAACAAGCTTGCAACCTTCAGGGTGAGAACTACAGTACAGGAAAACAAACACCCTTTCAACCAAACACTCTTTGAAAGGTGTTCTTACCAAAAACTCTTGCCAATCATAGGGAAAGTCAATTTCACCTACTGCACTGCATTACTGAACATGAATATGCAACATATTCTAAGATTAAGACACATTTGTTCATGTAAGTGTTTAAGTTCAGGCTCATGACTGTGTTTCTCCACCAATAGCCTCTCAATTACGTCAGTACACACAACTGGAAAAGGAACATAATGTGACTCCACACATTGACTGCACTTAAACCTCAATTATTGAAGAAAAGTTGGGTGCTCCAGAGAATATCCCAAGAGGCAGCCAACAGCTGAGAACCAGTTTTAAAATTCTAAATCACTAATGTAACACAAGAAAAAGGGGTGGGAAATCAACTGCTTGCTCGGAAAGATGCCACTTGCTCAGTAATTTAAGTGTTACTGATAAAAAGCACACCTATTTTTTTAGACAAAGGCATAAAGGGAAAAATCAGTCCTACAGATGATCTCATTTCACACTTAGATCAACACTTATTTCTCTCTCTCTAGTTTGTTTTTTATGTTGGAGTCTGTATATTTTTTGATTCCTCAATTAACATCCACAGTAACACTTGAACATGAGAAAAACACATGACAATTGAGAGATAAAGGTAAAAAAAGTAAAGCCACAATGTCAGTCACATCCAGCAAGTAAGTACTGTTGTTCATGGGCATCATCCTGCAGCAAACATACTTCCTTGGGATCTGCTTCCTCTAAGGGAAGATGTTCTTACCTTGTATGGCATGAGCTGGATTATTGCCAAGCAGTACAGCTGTGGTCTTTGCACTGATCACTTAACAGAGGTCCGCAAGAGCAATACATTACAATTAAAAAGTAAAAAGAATGAACAGAAACTCTGATACATTCTCTGATAGACTCTTTTTTTTGAAATACTATTTGAACTGCTTAAAAGAACCTCAACACAGCAAAATAACCAACAATACGAACCCCAGAAACCTAACTAACTTGGTTGTAAGGAAATATAAAACATTACAAAATAATGCTTCAAATATCCTGCTAGATGGCTCCTGGAATTTAACATCATCTTTTTTGGCATTTCAGTTCTCACAATAAGAGAGATTCACCTATCAAGAATTTGAGCCTTGGTAGCATTCAATTTAACAGTATTTGTTTTCAAATGCNACCTTTAGAAACTGCTCTCTATTCCCTCTCTGACAAAAGGTCCAAAACCGTAATAAGGATTCTCTTGTTCCCTAGATGGTACATTACAAAATTTCCTAACATTTCCACATTTTACACTCGATTTCTTACACACTATTTTCAACCTTTATGTTTTATATTTTATATTGCTCATAATAACCAACACAACTCTGGTGTAATTATTATTAACTCCATGTTCTTTGTACTTTTTTTATCAAATACCCTCATGCTACTAATAATAATTTTCTTTGATTATGTGTCTGGATTACGCAAGAATTTCTCATGGCTAAGAAAATGTTTTCAAGCTTATTTCACTCTCTTCTTCACTCACCCTACTCCTTAAATCTACCCATCTCCACACTTGCAACTTTTGGCATCACCCTTTCTTTGATAAACTCTACTACTTTACTTTCCTACTATAATCTATCATTGTCTCCTTGATCACCAGTACATAATATTCTCTCAATTACTACGCTTTTTGCATATAAAATCTATATACACACAACACTCTACATGACAATCTGTGACTACAAAAGCTCTCCTATTCTAGGACTGGTCTCAACAAAACATTCCTACACAGCTTTCTTGAAAGTACCAGAGAAATAACAACCTCTGTCATCATCATGTTCCTCCATTTTAAAACTCAGTAAGATCCTCTGATCTTTCTCTCTCTTCCTCATTTAGTATCTGCAAACATACTACTCTGATGCTTTCTGAAGTTTTTATTAATTCAATCATTCTCATTACACTTATGCCAAATCTCCTATTTATCTCCATATGTAAAAAAATTCCAAGGAGACAACAAAACTGTTAAGTCCTGAAAGTTACTTAAGTGACAAGACTTGATCTACTACAGTAAAAACTAGTTTAAAAGGTGTGAAAAAAATATATATACAATTAATACATGTCTAAATATGTGGAGTCCTTTCCTCTATATTCTCTGTGTTATTCTTCCTGCTTAGTCTATAATGGGACTTCCCTGCGTAAGAGTGGCAACCTCCAGAAATTTAAAAGGCAGGCAAACAAAAAACCCCTTTCTTTACAGATGATTAACCACAAGACCATACAAATAACTTACAAAACTTGATTTAAAGTAAACAAATAAATAAACAACAGCAGTAATAACCAATTCAAGACTAGAATCTGCTAGCTTTTCTCTCTAGCAGCAATAGAACCCTGGTGCAGGTCTCCATGAAAGCAGGTATCTACAGTTAAAAACAACCCAAGTCCTCACCACTACCATAACCCTAAAAGCAGAGCTTTTATCACTAGCCATAGCTGTATCACTACTGGGGGCCAACGCCAGCAGCATAGCAGCCACTCAAGCGACAGCAAGACTGTCTGCTTGAAAAGGGATACCACAAGCTGCTATTTAAGATAAGACCAATAATTTCTGATGTACATAAGCAAGCAAGAATGATGACCTATGCTCTTTTTACCCTCCTCTATGTACTGAGCTAGGACAAGGGGTAGAGAAAGGAGATTATGCACTGCTCTTAAATAATGTGTTGCTTTTATTCTCTGGAAATATCAGTGTGGCTAACAGTTCAAAACAGAGTGGCAGTAAGCACTATCGTTAAACATAAATTTGCATTATCTTTAGCAAAAAAATAGCAATTAATAGCTACTCCAATCCAATTCCAAAGAAATTCCAATCATAGCAGAATCAAGAACTATGTAGCTGATGATAGTATCTGTCTAATATAGTAGAAATTGCAGAGTTGCGTGAAAAATATAGTTTGTCTACATCTTTGACTGATTCGCCTGCCCTCTACTCACTAATTGTTTTGATCAGGGCAACCTACATTCTGTAACTTGGACTAGTTTTAAACAACAGCCATTTTATGTATTTTGCTTAGAGAAGATTGAGTTTAAAAGCTATCTTTCCAAATTGCACAAGCCTAAGGCCCAGGACAGGCAACAGTTTTGTATCACATATGATCAAGAAATGTCATAAAGAAACAATACTTTGTACCTACTTCCACCTGTGAGATCCAAATTTGGTCTCTAAATCTTTGTGTTCGTAGGTATAAAAATATTATTAGAATTTTTGAATGTTTGCTCCATTTAATGTTTTTCTCTTGTTGAAAATTCATTCTGAACATATAAGCAGCATTAGAAATGGGACAAGAAATCTAAGCAATCTATCCCAAACTTAAGCTGACATCCAGACTTGTATATGCTTTCTGTCTATAAATATACAAAATGAAGTATACATAGACATTACTAATTTTCTCAAAGTGACAACAGCATTTGAAGAAATTCTCACTGTTCTACAACAGTAACCTTAGCTTTCTTAAGTGCAGCAATGCCTATGAAAAAATATTTTCCAAGATGAGACCTTTCTCCCTGCAAGCTATTTAAGGAACAGAAAAAATCCTTTATTTGATTATAGGCAATTTTATGCCTGTATGATATTTTAATATAAGGATAAAAGTAACAGTAATTGTGATGATGGTACATTTTTTTTAAACCAAAATGAAAAAGGTAAATTCAGTGTTAATGAAAAATATAAACTAACAGAACAGAAATTAATTCTGCACATGCAGCATTGGTAGTGCAAGCAAAGACACAGAAGAACCACTCTAAGCTTTGTAGTAGTAAATCAGCTCCTCACTGCAGAAAAGCAGATGGTGCAACTCGGTTCTTTACAAATGACAGTCTTCACTCAGCAGTGACCCAACATCTGGGCGACAAGTCAATTAATATCTAGTGAACAATTTAAATGAGGGAGTTGGCTATTAAAGGGTAACTTACGAGCATTTGATTATACAACCCCTCCTTTTCCTTCTACAGTATCTACCCCATCCACCCTTCCAAAAAATGGTCTCTCCAAAATTCCAATTCCTGTTTTGTGACCCAGTGCATGAACGCACCTAGCTCACTCAAGATCCATATTTCTTCCATTTGCAATTCAACTACCTATACACAAAAGGTCTCATCTCCTACTCTCATTAAAATACCTCCAAACACCTTGTCTTTCTTCACCTTCAGGGACTCAGAAGCAGCCGTGTTTTATCTGGCCCAGCTGGTATCAGTTGGCATGTGCCTCCAGCTGGCTTCCTGACCATTCAGAGTGGAAGCATCACCTGCCAGGCCAGCAACCCAGCAGTACCTGTGCACCTTACATCCTCCAAGCTGCACATCTGCATCAGCTGGCTGCCTGCGCAGGAGATGCATGTCTTTGCAATGGGCAGCTGCTAAGTCAAGAAATACACGAAGTCTCTGAAGCCACAAACCATAGCAAACACATACCATCTGAGCCAAAAAAAGCCTTGAGGAAAAAGACAAGGCGGTCACTTCCCTCTTGTGCCCTTCTACTGTAGAATCCTGTATTGGGCACCTTTTAAAGATTCATCCAGTAAAGCAATCAGGTCCACAATCCCACACATTTATACTGTTACTGTATGTTATATGATATGTGAACAATGATATTTCTCGTGTCCATTACACCATAACTTTCCACCATTATTTCCACAATGTAAAAAATGTTTTAATCATATTTATTTTGATACTGTGGATACCGGAAATCAGCAATACTAGGGATTACACTATACCAGTGAAAACACAATAGAAATAAGTAAATTCTTTGATAAGTTTCTGAAAACAAGAAATAATGGTAATAGATTTTTGGTTTTTCTTACTTAATTTACACAGCTCACTTTCCCCACCAAGAAAAACAAGCTTCAATTAGTTTACTCATATAAAGAACAAAATCTGTAACTTTCATAAACCCTTAAAAAAGTAACAACTGCCTAAGTTGCAACTGTTGCTTACAAGGAAAGACCTCCTGAAAACAACAAATAAACACTCTTCACACCAATTTCAGTGCCCTAAATTTTGAATGTATCTTTATTGACTTCACTGGGTTACTTTCTATCCTTGCTAAGGCAGGCACATTCTGTATTAATATACATGATCCAGATGATACACACCTGACCTTTACGAGTGCACTGCAGGACTGGCAGGATATCACCAATTTCAGCCCAATCCCAAAGAATTCTCTGAAATCTAGAGACAATTCAACATGGTCAAAAGTCTACAAACACAGCTCTTACAGCAAACCTACAGAAGCATCAAATCACCATAAAACTAGCAAAATATTTTGGCTTTCCAACAGGCATATTAATTTATGGCACACAAACAGCCATACAGAAAAGTATCAGTACGCTTAGGAAAGCTGGGTGTTTGTTTAGTGTTATGTGCAGAACAGTAGATCATTTTTAAGTCACCTTTTTCTATGATCTTAAGAAGCACTTTCTTCAACTGCTGGACTAATCCTGTTTACAATACAATTTAACTGCTTATTAGGAGAATGAAAGCTACTACAGAAAAATGAGATTTGTATACTGGTAACATAAAAATCTAAGTAGAAAAAACACATTGTATTTATCTACCACAAAACCTACCTTTCTAGGAATGTAATTACATTTCACTAACAACAGCATACTGACTACAGGACATACTAATGAAACAACACTAAACATGATTAAATCAGTGGCACCAAGTGTTGTATTTTGATTTTCTAACCTTTTACATTTTTACTATACCATATGCATTGACTAACATAACTTTCTAATAAATAACTTCATGTTACATAAACAGAGAACCACATGGCATTAAACAGGATAACAAGTTCAGCAAAGTTGGAGGAAATACAATAATCTAAAGCATTTGGGGGGAAAAAAATACCCAAAACTCCTACTTACTAAAAGTATTCCAAGCCAGGTAGTTAGGGCCCTGTATATTCTTCAAATCCAACTACACACAGGATTTCACTACAGGGAGCAGCCTTTGCACATACGTATGCTCAGAAACAGTATTTTCATTAAAAATAATTGTATTTCTATGCCTTAGAATTACAAAAATGACCTTGGAAGAACAAGCAAACGTACCCAATGCTGCAATGCCTGACTAGGTCCTGCAGAGTACCTTAAAACACATTTTTTCAGGTGTGTGAAATACGCTTTATATATTCATCTGGATCCTGTGGATGCTGCATGCCCACAGCTGCAGAATTTGTTTTTCAGGTACCACAGAATCTATTAGTGTTTTGCTGTAAAATTCAGTATTTTACTGTTGCTAGGCACCTGACATTTAGTGCTTTGTCCTCTTGCCCTTTTACCTGCATACATCCTTTTTTTTCCTTCAATTTTCTTACAATTAGAAATTAATTTGATTACAGTAAATATCCCATGTGCAGTCAATGGGTACAGACATCAAGGGGACAAGGAAGAAAAAATGAATTATGGCCTGTAGTCAAAAGATTGAGAAGATGATGATTAGCAGAGAATGAGAGACAGAAAGACCCATGAGCTACACAGCCAGGATAAACAGTATCGCAACAGTGAACATCCCTCAGTTCACAAGCAAAAGAACGGATTTCTCAATTGGCCCACGTGGGTAACACCATGGAAGGCAAGACAGTGTAGAACACATGCCCAGAAAGCAAACTCAAGATCTTTTTACAAATAACTAATATTGAGATTAATCAATTACCACATTGAACAATGAGTGAGAATTATGTGTACATTGATACAACAGTTAATACTGCCATGCAATTTATGCCCATTTCTCACAGAGAGCACAAGGCTCTACTGTAAAGAATATTCTCTAGAAACACAGTTACAGTTGCACATTCAGATTTACATGAGGCAATTCCTGATTTTTTTCAGGTATTTACTGTATAACTGTAGCATTATATGAACATGTACTGTCAGAAATTTTCATTTTCCTGGGGTTTCATAGATGGTATTGGGGAGTGAAAAGCTCTGTAATCTACAACATTTCAAAGTTATACTATCACCCCAAAATTACAGAGGACATCTGTGAATTCTGTAACATGGCACTGTTTACCAGGCCAGTCCCTGGGTTCTACATCATTTCATGGAGGTCAATAGAAAATGGACACTCCTGACTAAAATAACCAGGTAAGGGAAGAACCATTCCTAAGCGTATTTCTACAAGTTTTCTCCTAATATATAGATTTAAAAAGCAAACAAACTCATACACATACTCCTACATCTATCTTACATCATAATAATTATTAATATACTCAAAACACGCTAGATTTACCCCCAGAATAAACTACTTTCATTTAGCTTAATTAAGCCCCTGGGATGTACCCCAAATGGAAAGTTCCCCCAACACATTATGTTCCAGTAATACAGGCTGTTATAGCACTTCAAAGAATTTGAACAGAGGTACTTGAAGTTAATCATATGATTTGGTGACTTACAGACCTGAGAATCTCTGGTTTATCATGGAAGCATAGCGACCTTTGGACTGGGAGGCAGAGGCCAACCAGCAGACGTCACAGCAAGTAACAATGGAGAAACATGTGCAGCCGTAAGTATGGTCCATCTAAACTCCAGCAACCATGTCAAAAGTCTACCAAACTCTGAGAGAAAAGGTCTCCGAAACAGAATGACTGCCTTACTATACAAGATTTTTATGTATCTTAAGCAGGTATGGATTGACAAGTAACACTGTAAATTATTCTGAAAGACTAATAATCTCAACAGTTGCTCCTCCCACACCAATAGAAAATAGTACAAAGACAGTTCACTCTTACAGACAAACATGCTCCAGTGCATCACTCAACAAAACTACACTCAGTTATAACTCTATTATATGTGATCTCTCTTGCAGCATAGCTGCCTTGCTTCAATTTATCTGGAGTTAAAATAATGCATGCACATTCAGTTTAAAGATAGCAAAACAAAAAGTGGAGTACTCCGCCTCACTCTCTTATTGCTTAAAATGTAATTTAGGTCTGCTTAAGACTTGAACTTGTTGCTCCAAGGAGACGGTATTTGAGATATGATACCTAGCTCACTAATCTAGTACTTCAGGCAAAGCCTAAGCTCACTATTCTGGGTACCATCTTGCTGTTTTATTATCCTTCCTTAAGATAAGCTTCTTTCGTTCAACCGTTTCAATATTTCTCTGCTGAGGTATCCCAAGTTTATTTATTCCCTAAGGAATAAATAAATGTTATTCCTCTCATCTGTGCTGTATTTTCTGCTGCTCAACACTGTAGAGGGCAAACAACCTTATGAATAGTTTTACTTTCCTCATATATTCCTAATTTATGCTCATTTTCAAATATTTAAGATATGACATAGAAGCACGAAGAGACACAAACCTGCATTAAAGGGCTTACAGTCTCTTTGAGATAGGTAAACAAACATCAGTATAGCCACTTTATAAATATGAATAAAAAGATTGCAAATTATTTAACTAAGGCCACAGAATCAATATGTATCAGACTGGTAACCAGAAACGAGATCACATGATGGGATCTCCGGCCTATATCCAATCCCCTCTGTGAACTGTGCTGTCCCATAATAATGTGGACTGATACTACAGTTACTCTAAGCAGTCCCATTTAAGCTGTAAAACACCACTCCGACACTCTGAACAAGCATTTTAAAACAAAACACAGCAAAACAAAACACAAACAGCTCATTCTCATGATCTTACATATTTAGTTTTCAGTTCTCCAATTCACAGAACATAACATTAGCACTGTTTGAAAAATAAAACAGGGTTTCTCAGCTATTGATTGAAGAGGAATTTTAAAAGACAGTAACAGTAGCCTCCTTTTATGGACAGTTTAACTAAGCCTCAAAATGGAGAAATTCTCCTGTCAGAACTGGATTCTAGCATTATTATAAAAACAATCATCTTTACTGTATTTGGGTTTCATTCCTATTTGACATACACTCTCCAAGTAAAAGGCTGAACCTCTGTGTACCTCTAGTACCTCACGTGTAAAAACGAACCAGTTATATTTCTCTATTTCACTACTAGGAAAAGTGGGGAAAGGGTTAAGAAAGAAAAAAAAGAGTATGAAAGTCTTATCTATTGAGGTTTAACTGCAAATAAGCAAGGTAATTAAAGCCTACTGGCTCCAGAATAAAATTAAACAAACCAAAAACCAACCAAAACCAAACCAAACAACTTTTCTTAGCCCAGGCTTATTCCGTTTCACAAGCAAAGAAGTAATACTCCTGCATTCCATATGCATTCTTGATGTTGTTGTAATATGCTTAGCATTCATTCAAACCTAAGACATTACAACAGATATTAATAATTTTAAGGCATAAATTAATTTAAACACTGTTTTGGTTAAAGAAAAGAAAATGGTCTTAAATAGAAGTTTCCACCAACTCTTAGAAAATTCAGTAGGTCCTAAAAGTCACCACAGTTATTACAGCGTTGCCAAAAACTTGCTCTTTGTAGATTATTAGTTCTGACATCTGCCCACATAAGCTTTCAAGTTAAACAATCAGAATT
>WEIT01007500.1:6405-37917 GCA_013389985.1 Dryoscopus gambensis
ACGGCACGGCACGGCAAGGCACGGCAGGCCTCGCCCCGGCCCGCTCCCCCCCAGCGCCGCCTCTTCCCGCAGGCCGTGCACGCCGCCATCCTCCGTCACCGGTTCCTCATCGTCCGCGCCAAGGAGCTGCGGTGCGGCCCGGAGCAGAGCCGCCGCTTCTACCGGGAGCACGCAGGTACGAGCGGGGCTCAGGGGCTGCTGGAGCGGGATGCTGACTCGGGCCGGTGCCGACTCCGTCCATGTCTCTTCGCAGGGCGTTTCTTCTACCAGCGGCTGGTGGAGTTCATGGCCAGGTACCTGCCGCGGGCGTGCGGGGGAGCCCCGCGGTGCAGGTGACCCGTGTGCGGAGGTGGGAGGCTCTGGCCGCGGGGGGAGGACTGTTGGGACCCTGCCCTAATGTGACAGCAGCGGTGCCTGGTGGGTGGCACCCCCGAAGGTGGCGGAGGTCATCATCTGGAGTAGGTCACCAGTGCCAGCGCCGTGGCCTCGGTGCTGTGGCAGGTCCGTGCCCCTCCGCATGGCCTGGCAGGGCAGGCCAGGGCCCGGCGTGGCAGCCGTAGTGTGCAGGTTTGTAAGGACAAATAATCTGTTTGTAATGAGTTCTTCTTAATCTTTTTTCCTGCTCTTCCTGGGCCCTTGCCCTAGTGGCCCCATGTGGGCTTACATCCTGGCCCATGAGAACGCTGTCCCTCTCTGGAGATCTCTGATGGGACCTACTAAAGTGTTCCGAGCCCGACACAGCAACCCAGACTCCATTCGAGGTGCCTACGGCCTCACGGACACCAGGAACACGACCCATGGCTCAGGTAGGCCTGGCATTCTTGGATGGCACTTGGGGAGGCAGGAATGATGGTGCTTTGTCTGTCTTTGCTTTAGTTCTGGGGCTCCAAGTGAGCAGTTTGTTCCCTTCTGCACACCCGGCCAGGTGCAGCCTAGCCAGGTGCCTTTGGAGTCCAGCACGAGTTTATGGTGGCAGACTGGCATCTCTCTCTCATTGCCTTTTCTTCTCTTTTGACAGACTCACCTGCCTCAGCCAGCAGAGAAATTGCCTTTTTCTTCCCCGAGTTCGATGAGCAGCGCTGGTACGAGCAGGAGGAGCCCCAGCTCCGCCGCGGGCAGCTGTACTACAGCGCCAAGGAGCGCGTGCACCGCGTGCTCAGGGCAGAGGAGGCAGAGGTGACCTGAGTTACCTGTGGTAGGGCTTGGTTCGGACCTGGCAGCACGTGCGGGCACTCTCTTGGGGCGCCAGGCACAGAGCTGTGTGTGTTTTAGGGAGTGTGGGAGGAGGAAAGCCTCGTGCACGTTGTGCTGCCGGAGATCAGGTTGTGCTAGCCGGGATCAGACTGTTGGTGTACCAGGCAGATGCTGGGGTGCTGTAGGAGGAATTGCCCCAGCAGCGCTCGAGCTGACAGAGTCTGGCCATGCAGCTCACTGGCCCCCTGAGTTTGTTTGGGTGTGAACAGGACAGGTGAGTTGGTCAAGGGCCAGGTGAAGGATGGGTTGCTTGTTCCAGATGGGATTAGCCTGGGAACTGATGGAAGCCTCCGGTTCTCCCTGCTGGCTGTGCCTGCAGTGCCTTAGGGGGAAAAGAAGGAAAAAGAACATGAAGAAAGGCATCAGCAGGGCAAGATGAACTGTCCTGTCCTCGCTCACCTGCAGCGAGCTGGGAAGTGAGGAGCTCTGCCAATAGCTCTTCGTGTGAGACTTTTGTGACGAAACACCCGAGGGCAGCTTGGAGCCCTCAGTGCCACGGCCTCACTGGGCACCAGGGCAGTTCTGTGTCCTTGGGAAACGGGATGGACAAAGCCACAGAATTATCCAGATATGTGATGGAATGATGACAGGGTGGTCCAGGAGGGCTTGGTTGGGAGGTACAGAGCCAGGTCCTGGCAGGCTGATTTGTGTTTCTGTCTGTGATGCCGTGTGAGATGTGTTCCTCGATGGAGTTTCAGTCCATTTACGCTGTGTCCCTTCGGGCTCCCTACAGTGCTGCCATTTCAGTTACAGTGCCTTGTTGTACTGAGGGAATTTCCTTTGGGCAGGCCCAAATGCTCAGGCTGGGGAAGGCATGCTGTGCTGGGCTTGGGGCAGGAAAGCTGAGCCGAGATTCACCAGTGCCCTGGTACGTCACAGACCCGAGGCAGGGACCCTCGAGGGGCTTCCGGAGCTCTGTGAGGTGTTGGGCAGCGACTGCCAATGCTCTGTTGCGGGAAGCACTGCCCAGAGCTGCCATGGTTAAACTCATCCGTGTTTGTGTTCCCTCCTCTTCCTGGCTGGGATCAAACGGTCGTTGTTCTGTTCCAGGTACAGATCCAGGGATCTGCGGGACATCACTGCTGTCCCTGTCCTCAGCAGTGTCCAGAATGGATCTGCTCAGGATCCTGTGGGTATTCACACAGGTCCAAGAGCTGCTGTCCCCAGTGCTGTTGATAGTTTATTGATATTTCATCAGTTGTTTTACTGATTCCCGGAGGTTTTGCTCAGATCTGTGTGTGTTTCTTGTAACTATTAAACTTTGCTATTTTTCACCTTTCTTCTTTTATGTTGCACTTTCCTTTTTGGATATTCCTTGTGAATGTCATTAACTGATAATTCCTGTCTCACACTTCCCATTTTTAAAGTTTTGGTGTTTTCTCGTAACTTGCAATGGTTACATTTGGGAAAAGGGCCCCTTCGAACACTGCCAGTGCAGAGAACTCTGACAGCAGGATCGTCACAGAGTGACACCACCTCGCAGCCTGATTCACGTGGCAGCCGGGCGTCACCTGGACACTGCGCTGGCCCTGAGGCTGTACCTGAGCACAGCTGCTCAGACTGGGCAGCCCATTGCCCCAGACAGAGGGTTTATTGTGTGACTCTAAAGCTGTCCAGCAAAGTTGATCAGAGACCTGAGGTTGAAACACTTGGTGTTTGATGCAGGAGACTGTCAGAACTGATTTTTGGTCTCCAAGGAAGCCTTATGGAATGTCACAGGTAACTGCTTTGAGGACTCTTATCACAGTGGGTTTGTTTTGGTTTGGTTTTTTTTTTTTTTAATTTTCTTTTTCCTCTTCTGGTAAGTACTCAGTAAATGATTTTTCACTATTCTGATGGTGCTTGCCCCATCCCTGGCTGTTTCCTGGGCTGAGCTGGGTGGGCCTGGAGCAGCCTGGTGTGGTGGGTGACATCTGTGTTCATGGCAGGGACGTGGAGCTGGATGAGCTTTATGGTCCCTCCCAGCCCAAGCCATTCCGTGCTCACGGGTGCGGCACCTCAGTGTAGGTGTGAAGGGCAGCTTGAGATCCCTGTTTTTTCCTGGAAGCTGCAGGTCCCTGGCCCACTTGTGGGGTGGGTGCACAGGGGAGCACAGGGCTGTGCACAGGGCTGGTGACAGCTGTGTGTCTGCAGCAGGTTCTGCCCTGGGTGCTGCTGCAAAAGCATTGCCAGGGGCCATAAGGTCCAGCCCAGGCACCTGCAGAGACACCTCGGGTGTGGAGCTGGGCCGGGGGTCTCACTGGGAAGTGTGAGTTTTGGGCATAAACTTGATCTGCTCTTGGAAGAATTGAGCAGGTTTGTCTCAGCAGTGGAGGGGACGACACGGCTTGGCCTGGGAGGAAGGGAGGGAAAGGCCTCAGAGGGAAATCAGTTTTGGTCCCAGCCCAGGCCTGGACTCAGTCCCTGTCACCACGAGCAGAACCGTCCCAGGCTGCAGAATTTCACTTGATTTATTGCTGTAACACAAACTTTTAGTTACTGATTCAGATACTGAGGAAAACCCAGGATGGCCATTAGAGAAACACCTGGGGAAACACCTTTCCTGTACTTTCCCAGGTCCAGCTTCAGTCCAACATCATTTCTTCCCTCTTTCCCTGCAGGTTCTGCCCAGTCTCTCCCAGTCCCTGGGGGAAGGGACATAGCACAGGGGGCTGGAGTTGGGCTGGGCTTTGCTTTTCTATTTGTCCTTTCTTCCTCTTTCCTTCTTGTTTACTCACTCATGGCACCCCCACAGTCCCTCAGGTGTGTACTTGCTCTGCCATGGTCCCTCCCTGGGCTTTATTCAGGGAGAAATGGGCCAAGGGGAATTTCTTGAAGTTCGTAGAGGGAAATGCCATGTCCTGCACCTGGGCTGCGATATTTCCACCTGCCAACACTCACACGGGGGACCAGAACAGAGTTGCAGAGGAGTACCTGGCTGTCCTGCTGGGCCCTGAGCCACCCCTGAGTCAGCAATGCACCTCTGAGGTCTGAGAGCACCCTCAGGTGTGGGAGCCCGAGCGCTTGCCCACAGGTAGCGGAGACCCCATCCCCTCCCTGGGGCACAGGTAAGGCCACATTCGGAGCACTGGCACCAGTTTCAGGCTCCCCAGCCCAAGACAGCCTGGTCAGAACTGGAGTCCAGCAGGGATTGATTGGGACATCTGAGAACCTGAGAGATAAGGAGAGGCTGAAGGCTGGGACTGCTCAGACTTATAGCTCAGTAGGGTTTATCAATGGGTAGAAATCCCAGGTGTGAGCAGTGAAGGGAACCTCAGGTGTCCCAGGAATGGACACAAGGCAATGGAAACAATCCAAAATACTGGCAATTTCACTGAGACATAAAATAACCTCTTTCATTATTTTTATACTTCAAACGTGCTCAAAGAAGGTCAGGAGCCCCTTTGCCAAGGCAGGGCTTTGGGCTCAACAAGCTCCAGGGTTCCTTTCTGTGCTCCTGTGACTCGGGTGCCTGTGCCACAGGTGAGCCTGTGTGCCACAGGTGTGGACCCCGGGCTGTTGCTGCAGCGGCAGGGGATGCCCAGGGGCTGCCTGGGCAGTGGGTGAGGCCTCTCTTTCCTCCAGCACGGCTGTAATTTGTACCAGCCCCATCTTGGGGGGCTCTCTTGCTGTTCAGTATTTCCCTCTCTGCAGCTGATCGGCCCTTTCCCCAGCAGCCTGTGTCTCCTGCTTTTCTCAGGTCTGTGGATCAGGAAAAATGGATATGATGGAAATAAAGATGAATTTATCTCTTCAGCGCTGACTGCACTTGTCTCTGCTAAAGCTGCATCTCACAGTACAGAGCTAGAGACAAGGGTGTTGTAGGTTGCCAAAGATTTTGTTGATTTGATCTTGTATAAGGCTGGGGGTTTTCACATGGAAAAGACAAGGAGCCTGGGAAAGCAGCCACAGAATTAAATCTCAGGCAAACAGAAGTAATGGTGTTCAGGGAAGACTGTGCCAGAAAGATCCAACCCATCCCCACACTGAAAGTACCAAGGAATTAACAAACAGTCATGGATTTGGGGGTCACAACCCTGTTGCCCCATTTTCCCACAGAGCCACTGTACAAAGCAGGAGGAACAAGGAGTGAGAGAAACACCAAACTGCAGAAAAAATCCTCATAGACTGGGACTGTTTTCTCCCCAGAAAATACTCCTCGCTCATGCCCCAGACAGGCCCAGCAGGGGCTGGATCTGGACACTGACCAAACGTAGCCGTGAGCTTGATGTTGAGCACAGACCAGGAACACCCCATGACAGCCCATGCTCCTGTCTACCTGGACAAGCCATCCACACTGGCTCCTCCTCACCTGTGTCCAGACAGGCACATCTCCATGATACACTGTCCAAAGCCCTGGTAGACTCCAAGAAGAACCAGTTTTCATCTCTCCATCAGATCCCAATCCCAGTTACCAATATTTCCAGGACTTGACTGGCCCTTCCATTCACACATGACTATTGAGTGCCTTTATTAGCCAGATTTCCTCATTAATGGCTCCCCTGCCTTCCAAAACATTCCAGATAAACAGAACATGGTTCTGCTCTGTATCTCCTGCAGCACCCAGGCCAAGTTAAAAGCCATCAGTTATGCAAAGCTGCTGCTGCTGCTTTGACTGAGTATTTAAATTTAACCTGGGGCTGTGTTGGTTCTTTCCAGAGAAAAGATGTTCATCAGAAACTCTTTGGAAATCCATCCGCTCCCTGAGTGCAAGGAGAGTTCTGGAAGCAATGGGAGGGATGAATTATGGTAACAGCAGCAGCCGTGGTTCAGTATTCCTGAGTCTGATCCCTGGGTGCTGGCTCCCCGCACAGGCACAAAAGGCAGGAGAAGTTTAAGCATTGGACAGAAGGAGAACAACAGCCAAACTACAGAAGTGAGATTGTGGCAGCATCAGCCATCACAAAACTAAGCTGAACCAGCATTCAGATAATTGTCTTTTGTTATTTTACAACACAAAGTTTGGAGGTCAAATAAAGCAACAGAAAATCTTTGTGGCAGAGAAAAATAAGCCTGAAGCAGGCCCAGGTCTCTGGTTTCAGCTTGGTGTGTACCTACAGATTAGGGATGGGAAAGGGGCAGCAAGGAGAGAAAAATGAGATAAATTGTGTTAAATTAAACTGTTCGGAAGTTACAAATCAGTGGTGGCTCAGCACTGGACCAAGAGGCACCAGAATGATCCAAGTTATGTATGAGGTGTGCAGTGGTGTAATAACTGCTCCTACCTACTGTGGGATATACCTGGTCTGTCTGGAGCAAAGCAGGAATTTGGGCGGGAGGTACAACCAGGATTGCAAAGAGCCCTGGAATCTCAACACTGTGTTTTGGGTTGCAAAACAGATGTTTTCAAAACACTTGTCACCCAGATATTTCCTAGAGCCCGTCAACGCACTGGCCAATTACTTACTGTTTTCTCCTTTTACAATACTTCAGCAGTTTCAGGTGTGTGCTGTCCAGAGACGTTCCAAAGGTGGTAGGTCTGTGCAGACCTGGGCCTTCTCGCTCCAAGTGCCTCTAGGATGTGACTGATTGCAGCAGGTGTGAATAAAGTGGCTGCCTTGAACTTTTACCAGCCCAGAACTTTTAACAGCCCGCTATGGGCCTTGTTTACACGTTCGCAAACATGACAGGTGAGCAGGTGAAGTGCTCCGGGCTTCTGTAATTGGCACTGGAGCTCCTGTGGCCTGTTCCCCACAGATAGGAGCCTGTGGGGAATGGGACCAAGTGGGCAAACTGGGAACACAGGAGCTTCTCTCTCCAACTTCAGCCTCCTGGGGGAAGTGCACTAATTGGCCTCAGGGGCCGGGTTGGTGCCCACACCTGAATGAGGAACCTCAGGGCTGGGTCTGTGCAGCTGGGGACAGAGCTGGCTATGGGAAGAAGGAGGCAGCAGGTGCCACAGCTGCCCAGCAAGGACCATGAGCAACCACGAAGCAGAAGTGCTGGTCAGTGGTGACAGGAGAGAATTTCCTTGGTGCTATCCGAGCACAAGTTGGCCGGGAAGAACCAGTGACCCCGGGGCTGGTGGCGGGACCACGCTTTCCATTTCCAGGCCCCCGTAGGTGTTGGAGCTCCCCGAAGCGCGCTGTGCAAGGGGGATGCCCCACGGTAACAGGCCACTCACTTCATACGTGATTGCAGGGTTTGGGCTTCTGCGAACGTCAGCACATGACAAACGCGTGTAAATCTGGTCAGCTTTGGCCAGTTTATGGTTAGACCATAGAATTGCAACCCTTCTTGCCCTGTCAAACACAAGTGTAAATTACAATGGACAAAAGCCTGAAACGGTACAATTTTCTTCAGACAAAAATCTCCTTGTCAAGTGTTGGGAAAGGAGCCTGGCAGGAGTCCACAACCTCTCCCACAAGATGTAGGGTGAGGCTGTGTCCTAGCTTGGATAGGCCAAAGTGGAAATGCCAAATTTAGCTTATTCTTGCCTTACTCTAGCCCTGACAACTTAGCTAAAAATAATTTGAAAAATCCTGAAGGAAGTGTTTTCCCTGAGTAAATCACTGGGAGAAACCCCTGAAATATTATTCTCGGAACACCTGGTGAGAGTTGCATTCTAGCATCAGACCTGTGCCAGTGGGCAGGGGCTGCAGGTCCAAGCCATGCTTTGAGCGGGCCCTGGAAGCGGAGGTGGCTCAGGCTGTGAGTGTGCTCATCTGTGGGCAGGTGAGTGCTGAGTGTCTCCAAGGTCAGAGTCCGGGGCGTCTCAGGGCCTTTATCCAGTGCCCAGAGAGTTTTTCCCTGAGATCCAGTGAGGATGTCTCCTGTTCCAGCTTGTCCCAGTTGCCTCTCTGGTCACCATGCGGTTGTAAGAAGAGTCTGTACCCATCACCTCCCCCCAAAAACATGAGGCATCTGCAGACTGTGGTCAGGGCCCCCTTTTCCTTGCTCCAGCGACAGTGGGGCTTATAAGAAAATCCTACAGAAGAGTGCCCATGGAGAGTTTTAAAAAATGATGTTAGAATCACAGACTCTCACAGACTGATTTGGGTTGAAAGGGACCTTGAAGCTCATCCAGTTCCACCCTCTGCCATGGGCAGGGACACCTTTCACTAGACCAGGTTGTTTCAAGCCCCGTCCAGCCTGGTCTTGACACTTCCAGGGATGGGGAAGCCCAACCTGAGAAGAAAAGGAGAACACACAAGCACAAACTCCAGGTTGTATGAAATCTGTTGGAACTGCTGTCTGGGTGACATCTGCAGGACAGGACAGTTTTAGTGCCCTCAGAACTGCATCTGAGACAGCCAAAACCACTGAGGCAAAAAAATATGAGTATGAAACTGTTGCAGCTGTGGGGAGAGTCATGGCTATTAACAACCCACAGAGCTCCTGAGCCAGGTGTGGCTGCAGGGAACCCGGGCCCAGAGGCTGCCTGGGCAGCAGCGGGGTGAGCAGAGATGAGGGCAAGGAGGGCACTCAGTGGGCACATGTCAGAGCAGCAGCAGTGTCAGGGAAAGTAGCACCTGCCTGGGCCACCAGGTTCAGAGGGTGGTGTGAAGAGGTCGTGCTCTACCTAGAGGGCAGGGACAAGTGGAGTGTCACTGAAACAGCGATTTTTGAAGTTCACTTGTGTTAACAACATAAATTAAACATTTACATTTTAGCTTGTAAAATTATGTGTTGAATTTTAACCTTTTACTTAAGAAACTTCTGCCATGGTACAAAGGGCGAAAGAAAAGACAATACCGGAGAAGACCAGGAGATGCAAAGAACCCAGATAAAGGGGCTCCTCTGCCTCCAAGCTTACCAAGACTGACAGACGTGCTCAGATAGGCACCAAAGGACCAAAAAGCGCACGCGCAGAGGAGAAGAGTTCAGGAGGTCAGTCGTGAGGAAGACCACAATCTTCAGCCTCAGAGACCACCAGAGACCCCCGCACGACCACCACAGCAAACCACGCATGCCCAGAAGGGCGTGGACCTATTTAGCATATGAAGCGGAGAAGAGGCGGTGACAAGAGTGTGAATATGCATTTTATTTTGTGTATTCAACACTTTTGTAAATAAAAGGCTTGTAATCGCCTGTGATCTTTGCAGTGCGCATTAAGGAATTAACCCATGTGCTGCCCGGCACCGTAATAAAACATACCCTTTCTAACTTTAAACGGTTAGAGAGTTTTTGTCCGTCACAGTTGGGTATAGATATTAGATCGATATTCATATTTTAATAATTCATCACCAGTGTCTGTCCTGGCACGTGTCCCATGGAACATGCTCATCAGTTGCAGGAAAGAAGTAACAGAGTGTACTCCTGACGGGTTGTGGTGACACAAGTCAAGGGGACCGGTGCTCCAGGGCAGGGCCAGAAGGACAGGGACAGGCTGGGAAATGGGGCTGGGAGGAACTGGTGAAATTCAACCAAGACAAATGCCAGGTCCTGCATCCAGTGCTCCCCGAAACAAAAATGCACCAACAGTCTCAGGAGAGGTCAGTGAAGACCCCCCAAAAAGGCTGGGGCTGGAGCCCCATGCTGAGAGCAGGGGCTGGAAGTGCTGAGTGGATTCTGCCTGCAGGAGGAATGGCTTTAGGGACACCAAGGAACCATTTGTCTGCCAGTCTTGCAGGGAGATTACCCCAAAACCAGTGCCATGCTCATTTCAGTGGGACATGGAGGGAGGAGGAGGGGCGGCAGGCAAAATCCAGACAAAGTCCACCATTCTCTTGTCCCCATCCTCAAAGGAAGCGTTTGTGCCCGTGTGGAGACCAGGACCAGCTGGCAGTGCTGCTGCAGGGTGCTGTGATACAAGCAATGGTGGTTTCTGCTGCAGAAAGAATTCTTGAGCGGGAAGGGGCATCCCTTAAAACAAGTAGGGAAACAGGACTGGGAGAAGTTCCTGGTGTTACAACAGTGCACATGGGTTTGGGAAGTACAACACATGCTTGGAGAAGGTAAGTTAAGAGTCTGATTTTTGGAAAGGTTTAGTATTTATAGGCTCTGAATAGCCCAATCCTGAAGGCTGCACCCCTAAATTGAGGTATTTGGTTTAAAAAACAACTTCCTTAACATTTCACAAGTTCATGGAGATTTGATTTACTGCTGGACACCCCTGGCCAGGTTTGATAACCATCAGGAGACCAGAGTGGGACACAAACAGTGATATTTCTTATCCTAAAGGCTGTTCTGAAGACATGGACTACCAGAACTGAAGTTTCTGGCATGTGGGGAGATTTCAGTATATTTTAATATTTGTGGCAAGTATTGGTGGTCTCAGAAAAGTCCCTTTTCAAATATTAGTGTGGGAGGGGGTTTCTCCAAGTGCTGCCAGCATGTGCCTTCCCTAAAACCTTGGGAGAGTGGCCAGGTTGTATTGGAATGCCATGGCACCAAGTTTCTGTGTGAAACAAGGAAATGCTCATCATTGCCAAAAGAAAAAGGTGTAATTTTGTAAACTCAAAGCAAACGAGTGAAAAAGTCCCATTATTGTGACCCCTCTGCCCTGCCAGCTCAGGTGCCCTGCCTGAGATCTGCTGGAAAACAGGCAGAGCCCAGAGTCACTGTTCCGTGTACACCCAGAGTTACAGCTACACACACACACAGGGCCACAGTCACAGCTGCTCTTTTTTACCACCTGCTGCTTGTCTTTGTCAGCCCCAGACACCCTCTGACCCCTATTTCCCCTCACTGAGGCTGCCGCTCCCTTGGTGTCTGTGCTGCATTTCCACAGAGGGTGTTCATCCCCATCTGGGGTTGTAGCCTACACTTTCCCTATTTCCCAAAAGGCGTTACTGCTCAGCCTCTTATCTCTTGACATTCCAGACCCAGAGCTTATGCTTGGACCATCTCCTACTGCCCCATCACCAGCAACAGAAGCTGTAAGGACACTGCAGTGAAGCTATACTGCTTCCCTGCTGCAGAAACCTCACGGTGCTGTCTCAACCTCCAGACTCACTCCCCGTGCCAGTCCTCATGTTTCCCAGCATTCCCACTTTACATTTCCATGGCACTACATGGTGAACTCCAGCTAAACTTACTCGTTCTATCAGGAATCTATCAGTGTCCACCCAGCCTGAGTCAGAGCCATCTCACTGCTGAGTCCTTCAAACACACTGGGCACTGCTTGGTGCCTTCTGTGTCCAGTCAGTGCCACTGCCAAGGCTCTGTCCCACCGGTCCAAGTCCTCTCCCAGGCCTCTGGACCGCATTGTCTCCTCCAGAGAGCTCTGCACTGGGCTGGGTGGGCATGGTTAACGTAGGTGGTGAGAGCACAGGGGAGTGTAGGTGCCCTGCAGTCACCTCACGCGGTGTCCCTACAGCTGTGGTGCTGCCAGCGTGGCCAAAGGCCAGCTCCCATCACTGCTCCATCTCTGCTGGCACCTCACAGCCCTGCAGCAGGTAAAATGGGGCTGGCAGGAAGGACTTGGGGCTCAGGAACTGCAGCTCCCAGCCCCTCCAGCAGCCTCCTCCCATGCCCAGATGCTGCAGCCCAGGTGCCCAAGAGCTGCAAGGCTGGAGTGGAGTCTGGTGCTGGTCTGCACCTGGAGCCAGAATGGGAGGTCAGCGTGGGTCCTGTGTCAGATGGGCTTGGTCCCGTGGGCTCAGATCCCACTGGTGCAGGCTGGTGGGTGCTGCTCCTTGCTCCTGTCACTGAACAGGATCCGCCTCTGAAAGCCTCTCCCCAGGGCTCTTGCAGGGTTAAAAGCTTCTGCTGTGCTTACAGCACCGAGGACACGTGGGCTTCTCCTCATGCAGGTAAGACAAACCAGGCAGTACCCGGGACATGGCTGAGACATGGAACATAGGACATCACCTGGGGACAGCTTACTAAGGAGTAGGTGCCATCCAGTGTCTGCTCTTGGCTGTGGAGGTGACGAGGGGTGAGAAGGCAGGGCTTTGCCAGGTCCTTGTCATGCACTGCTGGGGGGGACCTGGTGCTGGCCCCCGGGGCTCCTGGGTGGTCTGGGCAGGCTGTGGCTGCTGCTGCTGCCTCCAATAGAGGCATCCAGTCCTTTCCAAGAGAAATGAATCCCGTGTTGTTGTCTGCCCCCTCCGTTCAGCCGTACCCTCACGCTGGGCCTTGGCTGTGCCCAAGGCTCAGGACCTCACCTCCCAGGGCTCTGTGCTCCAGGCTACCTGCTCTGCTCACCCAAGTATGGATGCAGTGGCTTGGTGAGGAGAACCACATCCTCCGGCAGGATCAGCTTCCCTGGCTGGGTACAGAACACATCCTCCTGCACGAGGAAGGGTGACAGAACGGTCCCCAAAATGCTGGAGCTATGCAGAAGGTCCCCTGCTTCAGGGAGCGCACCAGAGCAGAGCTGGGTCTCTGGCTCATGTGTCACCATCACAAGGGTCCCTCCCATCTTCGAGGGAAGGACAGGAACCTGACTGGCACTGGTGGGGTCTCTGTTCCCTCTCTGCTCCCCATCCAGCCTTTCTGGCCTTGTCCGCCTGGGCAGAGTGTGTGTACCTGCTCTGGCACCTGCACAGGGTAACACCTGGTCGGTCAGGAGCTACCATGAGAAATCGTCCTCGGCGCATGTGAGAGAGGGAGGAAAAGGGTCGAGCAAGGTGGAGGCTTTTTCCAGGCTCATTCCTGTGCAGTCCAAGGGAGACAGGGAGATTCTCCTCCCACATCTTCCTATTCCTTGGTGCACAGGATGTCTGAAGACAAAAGGATTAAATCCAGCGTCTCTGAACTGTGGCTGTGTTGCTGACTGCCACATTGCTTCACACCAGGGTGGAAGTCAGGGTCATTCCTTTGCACATTCCTGCAGCTGCTCCACAGCCCTGGAGTTCCATGTCCAATCTAGCCTGGATTTGTCAGCATGGGGAGGGCACCAGCTGAGCTCTCCAGCCCTTGCTGCTCCTCCCGCAGTGAAATTCACCATTCCCTGCATTCTGTGGCACACAGGGTCACTGCTGTGCACCCACGGTCCTTGCAGGGCTCAAGGTTCATTTCCCGGTGTGATGGGCTCACACACCTCTTGCTCACCTGCTGCTTTTCCAGGTGTTGAGCCCTGGTTCGGAGCATGAACAGATGAGTAACCTTTATATGCCCAGCCTCCTACTATTGAATTTATTCACATTTTTATCCCTCTGGTCCCTGAAGTCCCCTATTCCTCCTGTGCCACAGGCAGGTCCCCATCTTTGCCAGTGCCAGGTTCATCTGTCAGCAGCCTCCTGCCTCTGATGAGCAGGTCAGTAGGAGCAGCATCCAGGCAGGTCCTGGACAGAGCCTTCCCCTCTCACCCCACACAACAGAGCAGCTGCCCGAGTGCTGTGACAGCTCACACAGTGAGCACAGATCCATGTGCGCACTGTGCGGCACCGCAGCAGGGACAGTGGGAGGCAGGAGGCAATTCCCGGGGAGCTGCACCAGGGGCTCCCCCAGCTTTCACTCCCCCAGGACCGTCTCCCAGCTGCAGCACTGGGACAGGCAGGCTGGGCTATTCCTTCATCAAAATGCTCTTGGCTCAGGCTGCAGCTGGAGGAAAAGCAATGGTCTGATTTTGGGTAAAAAACAAACAAACAAACAAACAAACAAACAAACAAACAAACCCCCCACCCAAAACCATGGGATGATACAGTCCTTGTGTCCCTCTCCAATGTGTGCAGAATTAGTAATGTAAAAAACCCCAATGTGTGCAGAATTAGTAGTTAAAGAATATGTTGATCCGGGCAACTGCTTGAGAGCTTGCCTAGGCAGAGGTTTCCCAGCCTGGCACATCCTGGATGGAGTGACAAGTTAGGATATCACTGTGCCAGGCAAGGAAGAACTCACCTTCTGACTGAACATTTTCCTCTCAAAGTTAAATTAAAAAAAAAAAAAAGTTGAAAAACTAGCAAATGAAAGAGAAATGAATCAGAACTTAATTCTGCTTCTGCTTAGCAAACCCTGGTATTGCTCCCAGTGCATAGGGAGAAAATACCCTCAGAACAGGATGGTCTTCATCTGGAGGACCTGAAAGTTATGAATGAGACAGAACTGACACCGGAGCAGTTCCAGTAGGAAAAAGAGCACAATTTTAACAGTGCTTTGACAGTTTCCTGTGGTAAGCAGCTGTAAGAAACAAACTCCCAAGCAGTGAATTCTCCAGCACTTAATGTTATAAACGCATGACTGATGCACAGATACAGGCTTTGGGCAGGGAAATTAAAACCAGATTAATGGGTCTAAACCAAGGGAACCAACCTGAAATTTAATCAGGTTGTTTAATCTCCTGAAGAGACATGACAATCGACTTCTGTTGCTAAAAGTACGTCTATAAGGAGAAAGGGGATGCTTTATTTTTTCTTCCTTTCTTCTTTTTTTGGTCTTTGCCCACTGTATTTGCCCACTGAAGCACCTTGGCCCCACCCGTGGAGTCCATGGCATGGGCAGGGTGGGCAGCAGCAGCCCTGGCCATAAAAGCCCAGGACATGCCACCTCCATCAGCCCTTGGCCGAGGTTCTGCACCATAAATGACTCCTCCATCTCTTGGACATGGTGATCACAGCTCCATGCGCCAGTGAGCAAAACCCTTGTGTCAGGGTGAAAATTGAAACAGGATGCTGGAAGAAAGGTTGGGAGGCCCAGGCCAGGAGATCCCTGATGGCTTAAATTTTCCTGTGGCTCAACAAACCCCATGCGGTGAGTTGCCCTTTGCTGGAACCTGTACTTTTGTAAGTGGAACCCCTGCTTTGCGAGTGCTGGTTATCACAGAGCAGGAAACAGCATAAAGAAAAAGATTCTTTTAACTGGTGCAGGGTGATGCCATATGCCCAGCCCAGGGCTGGGGAACAGCCAGCTTAGTGGCTGTGGCATCTAGGGAATGCTGTGACCTGTCCAGGGGCAGGGAAACCTTTAGTCACCATAAATACATCCAGGAGGGGGAGAGACACATGCTTGGAATAGTCATCAGGACTAGGGGCTGGGTTGGCAAGGAACTCCGAGAGGGGTGGGTGGATGCCCCCTGCTCTTGGGTTTTTCTGTGTCCTTCCTCCGCAGTCAGGCACCCAGCACTGGATGGCAGCTCTCTGGACTCCAAAATCCCACTGTCTGTGAAATCTGGACACAGGAAACTTTCAACCACTAGGGAGATGGGATCAGAGCCACACCACCAGTGAACCCTTGGCCTCATAGGGGGCTGTGCTCTGGTCCCCTAGCTCACAGTCCCTCCCCCTCCTCCTCAGTGTTCACTTCTGCCAAAAGACTGACCCAGCTTGCCCCCTGGCAGGCATGAACCAGACACAGGTGACAGAGTTTATGCTCCTGGGCTTTTCCCACGGCCAGCCCTTCCTCTTTGCTCTTTTCCTGGCCATTTACCTGGCCACACTGCTGGGGAACTCTGCAATACTCGCCCTCGTGTCCCTGGATCCCCATCTCCACAGCCCCATGTACTTCTTCCTTAGTCACCTGTCCTGCCTAGACCTTTGCTACTCGTCAGTGACGGTGCCCAAGATCCTGGCAAATGCTCTGCGCCCACAGGCAACCATCTCCTACCGCGGGTGCCTGGCGCAGATGTTCTTCCTGATGTGGTGCGCGGGGGCCGAGTGCGCGCTGCTGGCTGTCATGGCCTGCGACCGCTATGCGGCTGTGTGCCGGCCCCTGCACTACGGCCAGGCCATGGGCCGCAGCACCTGTGCCATGGCCGCGGCCGGCTGCTGGCTCTGGGGGCTGCTGGACTCAGCTGTGCACACCCTCCTGGCCACCCGGCTCTCGTTCTGCGGGGCTGCCCAGCTCCAGCACATCTTCTGCGACGTGCCGCCACTGCTGGGGGCCGCCTGCAGCAACACCCGCCCCAATGAGCTGGCCCTCCACGTCTCCAGCATCTTTGTAGGACTCAGTCCCTTCCTGCTTGTCGTAATCTCCTACCTTTGCATCCTGGCCACCATCCTCGGGATGCCACTGGCGACCAGCCGGCGCAAGGCCTTCTCTACGTGCTCTGCCCACCTGCTCGTGGTTGCCCTGTACTTCGTGGCAGCCAACCTGAACTACAACCGGCCCAGCTCGGGCTACTCACCAGCAGCTGACACGCTGGTCTCCACGCTGTTCTGCATCGTCACCCCCATGCTCAACCCCCTCATCTACAGCCTTCGCAACCAGGAGGTCTGGGGGGCCCTGAGGAAGGTTGTGCGGGTGAGTGGCACACCAGGCTCCCCAGGCAACAACGCCTGAGCAGTGCCAGGGCTGTGACAGGCTGCTGACACAGTGCTGGTACTGCACCAAAGGCATGTGGGACATCTGTGACAGCACAGCGAGCTTGGGGCTCCCAGCCCGAGCACATGGCACACTGCCATCTCTTGTCTCACCTTCAGCGTATCAGTGATGGTAGAATGGCAAAATAAAGTCAGGAACAAGGCTATGGGTCCAGGATTCTGTCTTTATTTTCCAGATGCCATGTGCTGAGCTCGGTACAGGACCTGCTGCAGCTGTGCTACTGCCAGGGAACGCTGCAAAAGGCAAATTCCTGTACTGCCAGACACGTGCTGGCCCTGAGCGGGGCCACGAGCTCTGCCTTAGGGCTGCCCCAGGTCGTGAGTCAGGCCCTGTGCAGAACAAGAGCAGTGCCTTAGACGGTACAACCTGGCCTGGGCAGAGGGGCTGTCACACCAGCCACCTTCCCCACAGGTTCTGGCTTTAAATCTGATGTCTGCTGGGTTTCCCCAGGCTGCCAGAGAGGCTCTGCAGCACTTTGTACATAAGCACAGCGGCTTGCACAGGCCACCCACGGCCTCAGTGCTGCAGTCAAACAGGGAGGTCTCAGCACTGAGCTGTGAGCTGGTGGCACTGAACTCCTCACCAGAAATGCTTTGCTTTAGGGCCAGAAAAATCTACCTGTGCAGTTGTTGTGTGTGGTGTGGCTCTGGGAGGACTGGCCGGGGGCTTGGGGCTAGTCAGTCACCTTCCAGCAGGGGGTCTGCAGCTGGGGCCAAGCTCAGATGATTTTGTGGGTAGTGGCCAAATCTGCAGGTGCGCACATGAGGCACAGCAGTGTCCAACACCATGGCAGAGCCAGGAGCAGGGGCTCACTGGGGCAAGGGAGATGACACAGGCAGGTCACAGCTGCAGTCACACAACCTACGTCGGCTGGATGTTGGCTGGACCCAAACATGCTCATCAGTTACCAAGAGATACCCAGCAATATCCCATCTGTTCCCAAAGAAACCCACTGGAGAGTCAGAACTGGGACTAGGAGGCACACAGCCTCCCTCCAGGGAGCAGTTTGCCATTTCTCAGTGCACAACACATGCTGATTTTGTTCTTCAGGGAAAGAAATGTTTCTGTAACCCACCTTTTGGGTTGGGCTGTTGCTCCTACCCAAACAGGCTGTGAGCCCCTCCTTGCTATATGCCCTTCTGGATTCTACAAAGTCCTTGAAACACCCTCAGTCCAGTGCCACTGGACACATCAGAGTCTGCCCAATGAACCCCCTTCAGTTCCAGCGCCCCTGGAAAGGGACAGCAGGAAACACAGCAGGAGCTGCACAAGGGAAAAAAGACTGGGGAAGTTACCTCAGAGAAACAAAAAAATCAAAGCACTCCAACCCAACAAAAACCCCAAAGGCAACCAAACAGAAACCCAGACAAGAAACCTGTGGAAAAGTTACATTAAAATTAAAAATTTTTAACTTGAATCCCAATGCACCCTTCCTGTGACAAACAGACAGAGCCTGTGGGTTCTCCCACGATCAAACACTGAGTGGAAATGCCACTCTCCTGCCCAGGTGCTACAGGCTTGGTCAACTGTGGGGTGGTCCAGAACTCACCTGCAAACCACACTGAACTCTAAAGCTTTAGTGTCACAGTGGGACCCTCTGCACCCACTACTGGCAGTGGCAGTGACTGGGGTGTGCTTCCACAGCCCCCCAGGTGTTCCCACAGTCCCTCAGGTGTCAGCTGCTCACTTGCTGTGCTGTTCTACTCGGCTGTCCCTGGTTTATTCCTGCTGTGATGGTACCTGCATCCCACAGCACAACAACTCCCACAGCTGAGCATCCACCTAAGATGTACTGGCTTGAGGGAGGGCTTTGCTTTGCATTTCTGAAAACTGTTTTAAACATTAATGATAAAATGTGTCCTCCTGTCCTGCTTCCCACCTGCCCAGCCTTTTCCCCACACCTGTGATGAAGAGTCAGGGGGCGTTTTCAGGAGCCTCCAGCAGGCACAGGGGACACAAGCTGTCACAGAATCACTGGGACACAATTTGAGCCAGGCCAGAGCAGAAGCCATGAGGGAGGGCACAGCCCCCAGGGACAGACACACCTGTGCCCAAAAGGAGCACACAGACCATGTTCACGTTTCTCTGCGCCATCCTGCAAACATGGCTCATCCTGAAAGTGGAAACCCTTCCTTAGAACGAAGGCAAATTTGGCTTTCCCAGTGCTCTTTTCCCTGACCCCTGACAAGGATGAGATCCAGGGCCACAGCAACTGAAAGAGGTCCCACAGCTCATGTCCCTTCTGCCTTGCCTGGACTAGATTTGGTATTTCTGCTCTGGGAATTGCCCCGCTGGGAACAGGACACACTCCTGCAGGCTTGCTGGCTGACAGGTGGGGCAGCCTAGATAGAAGAGACAAGACACCTTACACTCTTAAACCATCCCACCTTTCCCACCTGGAAGTGGATGGGAATCAAAATCCTCTTGGGCATAAGACAAAACATTCCCTCTGACACTGCCAGTTTGCTCCTTGATATTTCTCTGAATGTGGATACACCAAGCTGAGCCAAACGAAGCTGATAACATGGAAAAGGCTGAAGCAGAGAGAGGCTGTCATGGTTTGACACGGCCAAATGCCAGGCACCCACGACAGCTGCTCACTTGCTCTCAGCTGCTCACTTGCTCACAGCTGGGCAGAGAAGGGAAAAAAAAATTAAACGAAGGGTTCATGAGTTGAGATAAGGACTGGGAGAAAACACTCCAAGGGCAAAACGGGCTCAACTTCAAGGTACAAAGTGAATTTATTCCTAACAAAGAGGAGGAGAATGAGAAGTAAAATAAGCCCTTAAAAACACCTTTTATCCCCCAACCCCTCCCTCCTTCCCACCAACAGTGCAGGGAGACAGGGCACGGGGGTTTGGTCAGTTCTCCACCCGAGATCTTCTTCCCCTGCTCAGGGAGAGGAGTCCTTCCCCTGCTGCACATGGGCTCTTAAAGAAACCCACTGGAGATGCCCACACCAGAGTGGGTGGGGTGCCTGGAGGAGGCTGTGATCCAGTGGAAGCCCTGGTGGAGAGAGGGGCCCTGCTTCCAAGGTGGAGCAGCCTGTCCTTGGAGGATTGCACCCTGCGGAAGAGTGACCCATGGCACAGCAGTTTTGGGAGGGCTGTGTGCCCATGGAAGGGACTCACACTGCAGCAGGGGTGGTTTGGCTGCTGCTCCTGAGAGTGGAGCCACGCTGGAGAAGTTCACAGAGAACTGTCTCCTGTGGGAGGGACCCCACAGTCTCACAGGGGAAGAACTCCCCTCCCTGAGCAGTGGAAGATCTCGGGTGATGAAGCAACTGAACCCCCACACCCTGTCTCCCTGCCCGGTTGGTGGGAAGGAGGGAGGGGTTGGGGGAAAAAAACGTGTTTTTAAGGGCTTATTTTACTTCTCATTATCATCCTCTGACTCTGTTAGTAATAAATTCACTTTGTACCTTGAAATTGAGCCTGTTTTGCCCTTGGAGTTTTCTCCCAGTCCTTATCTCAACTGCTGAACCCTTCGTTTAATTTTTCTGTACTCTGCCCAGCTGTGGCAGGGGAGGGTAGGTGAGTGACTTTTGAGGGTGCCTATCATTTGGCCGTGTCAAACCACCACAGAGGCAAAAGTTTGGAAGGAAGCAGCTTGCACTGTGCTCATTTCATTGCAGAAGCTTCACATAATTTGCTGGGAAGAGGCCAATTCTGCCATGACACTGTCCCCGCCACCAGCCTTCATCCACCATCTCAATGTGCGTGATTGTGTCATCAGGATCAAAAGAAATCTCATCATCTCCATCTGCAAAAATCGTCAAGAAAAGACAGTCATAATGCAAAGAGAACCTCAGAGAGAGCTGGTTCACCTTCCGCCTCCCACCTTCCCCCAACCAGGAGAAGACAGAACAAGTGCTCTGATAACCCCCAAGAGTTTACCTTGCCCAACCCCCCTCCAACACCACAGATAAAGCAGAGACAGAACAAGATGTCACAGGTGAAAGATGAAGTTTCTCTGTTCTGTCCTGGTTTGGGCCAGGACAAGGCTAATTTTTTGCAGCAGCTGGGAGGGGCCATGGCCAAGACACAGAAGTTACTCTATACCACCTCATGTCATTGCCAGGGATGGGGGAAAGGGACTGTAGATTCCGAGGAAGATGGGGCTCCTTCTGGTTGAGAAAATGTGGTGGAGGGAGCCATCCAGTATTGTCTATTGTTGGGTGTTTTTCCATGTGAGCAATTTCTTTTCTTATACCTTTTGTTATTCACATTGTTGCTGTTACTGTTCGCTTTCTTATTGCTGTTTCCAGTAAATTGTTCTTATCTCAACCTGTCATCTTTGCTTTTTTGTGCCTCCAATTGGAGAGGTTTTTTTTTTTACTGAGAGTACTAAATTGGAGAATACCATTCCTAAACCATGACAGTTCCCAAGCCAGGTCCCACTCTGCTTCCCAGGAGGAAGAAATTGAAACCACCAAGTCACAATCTTTTCCCCACTGCTGATGCAGTGATCCCCTACGTCCCCGTGTCACAGCCCTGCCGGGGCACAGCACCTTCCCCTAAGCCCTGACGGCAGACCCACCTCCTTGGTAATCGTAGAGAGCCACCGCGCAGATCCCGGGGTTCTGTCCCTCATCAGCACTGCCCATGCTCCCTGCAGAACACGGGACAGACAGATGAGACAGAGGCTGAAGCAGCCACACAGTCCTGGCCAGTGCCAACCTCCAGCCCAGGGGTTCCAAACCCTGTCAACAAGGAGAGGTGCACCACAGCCCAAAGCAAGGTGTGACTTCCCTCCCCTTCTTCAGTGAGGCAGTTGGGTCCTGATCTTTCACGCTCCTCTCCCAAGAAAAAGGCGGGGAGTAACTCCAACCTCTCCACCTGCCATCTCCAGTACCAGCAAAGCTGCGACAGAAGCACCGACAGCAGCCCATGCAGTTTGCTCCTGTGCTTGGACAAGGCTACCTGCACTCCTCACACCAGGAGACTCCACCAGACCAGGTCTTGGGAACACCAGCCATGTGAGGAATGGGCTGAACCAGAGGCAGCCCCAGGCCCCAGTGCAGCACCGGCAGCCGCTTGCCAGGAAACTGCAGCAAGAGCATTGGTCCACATCCAGCTTCTCCCGAGCCTGTGGCAGCCTCCTGCGCAGACCCCGATCCAGCAGATTCCTGCTGTCTGGTCCAGCATCCCATGCAGCTCATCTGCACCTTAGAGCTGGGCAGGGGAGTGGGACACAACCAAATCTCCATCATCAGGAGCTGCCATCCTGACCACAGCAGACTTCAGGATAAAAATTCCCTCTTGTCCCATACATCCAGCAAGGTGAGTGGACAGGTACAAGCTCCCCAAGACACGGGCTCTTCCATCAGTACTCACCCAGGTGGGGCTGGCTCTGTCCGGGCTCCTGAGGAAGGATCACCTCATAGTCTTCACCTCCATCTCCTCCAAAGTCATACGTGGCATCCAGCTTTCCCAGCGGGGCTGGCAGCTCCTCATAGTCAGCACCTCCACTGGTACTGTCACAGTAGTCAGAGGGCTCTGGCAGCTCCTCATAGTCTCCACCAACATCCGAACTCACACTGTAGGCAGGCTCACCCTGGCTGGGGACCTTGCACAGCTCGGCATTCAGATCTGCTGGCCTTGGTGGCAAACTGGGTGGTACTTCTTCATCCTCCCTTTTGGCCTCCTGCTGTGAGGTGAGAAAGTGACAGGAAAGTCACCTGCAAAGCAGCCACCACAGGCAGCTCTTCCCTGACCAGGGAAGCCAGCACCTGACACAAGGCAGCCCCTCTACTGCTGCCAGGGCACCAGTGGAGCACCATCCCTGCCCACCAGGGAAATAGCTGAGCTCCTTGGGCCATGCTGAACAGTACCTGGGATTGCTCTGGAGACCTTCAGGGCTCATGTGTTTGAACTCTGCTCTTACTTCACTACAGCCCATGGTACTGCCACTGCCCTGACTCACTCCCAGAGCTTGTCCCATGGGGTCAGGTGCTGTGCAGCCATGTCCCATCCCCGTCCCAGTGCTCCCCCTTATCCTTCCAAAGCCTCTCACATGCTGTGGCTGTGCTCCACATCTCCCTGCAGGGCTGCCCATAAAGCACAGTCCCTCTCAGGTGCAATCCCCTCTGCTTGTTCCCCTTCCCAGCTCTCCCAGGCTGCCTTGGCACCTGTTCTCCTGGCGACACAGGCTGGTCCCCAGCAGTGCTCCTGGGGACCCTTGCCGGCGTGGCTGGAGGGGCTGCCCCAGTGTGCTCCTTCTCTCTCGGTGGGATTTCCTGCTGGAGAAAAGCCATCAGACTGCTCAGTCCCTCTGAATGAGTCCAGAAAAATGGCTGTTCACATTCCCAACAGAGCAACTCAGAACATTTTCCTCCACCTACAAACCTGCTTTGGGCCTGGGCACTCACAGGCTGGTGACAACAGTGGGGCAGCCCCGAAGAGGAGCATGCTGGAGGGCAGGGGACAGCTTCACTGTTAACACCCCTCTGGTCTCTTGAGTGCAGGAAGAGCACCAGGTGGGAAGGCAGGTAAACACAGGGGCTGGGTGCCAGCTCCAGTTTGCTGGGGTGCATCCCACATACAGACTGCTGGGGAGGAGTAACCACACTGTGTGCCAGGCACCAGAGGCAAAAGGAGCTGAGGCCAGAGCACAGGCACCATGGCTGGGTGCAGGTATGTCCTTATGAGTGTTTGGTGTGCTGAAAAGGAAAGTCCAGTGACAACTGTAAAGCTCAGTGGCCATTCTTGGCAGATGCAGGGAAGCAGTTTGGGCATGAGGTTACCCTCAAGAGATCAGGTAGAAGGACACAGAGCTGCATGGCTCTGAGGAAAAGAGACTCATGTGTCATGAGTCTTGAAGGACACGGCAAGACAGCCCTGGCTCACCTGATGCTGAGCCACCTGGTGCTCCCGGGCCTGCCGCCTCCGCCGCTCCTCCTCTGCCTGCCTTCTGCTCTCCTCCTCTGACAACTTGGCCATGTGCTCAAACCGTGACCGCAGGCTGCTGGTGCCACTGGAAGCTCCTGTGAGGAGACAGCTGATTGACCCAGCCCTCCATCTTCCTTCCACCATCCCAAGCATCCAGGATAAACCCAGACCTCTGCCTCTTCCAGAGAAACCTGCAGTTCAACCACTTTCTCCTGCCCTCCAGCACAGGTTAAACCCCCATCCCACCACACCACACACCTGCCAGCATGCTGCCACGGAGGGACTGTGAGGCCCATGGCTTCCTAAGCCCAAGGCTGGTACTCAGGTCTCACCTGCCTCCAGGGGTCTTGTTTTCTCATAGGAGGAGGTGGGAGCTGCCATCTCATCGAAGCCAGCAGCACTCTGCAAGAGGAAGGGAAAGAATTGTTCAGCTTGTTGGGCAATGCCAGTGCTGGTTTGGGTACTGGCGATGGCAAACTTTGTTCCCAGGTGTGTTTGTCCTCACCTGTACACCTGCCTGTTCTCAGGTGTGTTTATCCTCACCTGTACACCTGCCCTGGCCCAGGGGAGGCTGTTGGCTGCAGCCCCCTCTTCTGACACCTCCCTGCCCTGGGGACATGCCTGTTGTCCCCCAGCCAAGGACACAAGTGTCCCTGCCCAAGAGGTGGCACCGAGAGCTGGAAAGGTGCTGTGGAGCCCAGCGAGGGAGGCAGAGCAGTGGCACAGGAGAGGAGGGCTGGGGGCACTCCCTGTACCCCTGTAAGGAGCTGGGGGGATGCCTGGCAGGATGCCTGGCCACCTGCCTCTTCCCCAGGCCCAGGGACACTGTGCATCCATCCCTGCACTCCCAGTGGCAGGAAGCCTGAAAGCACCTCCCTGCTGGATGCACAGCTGCCTCACCTGCCATGTGCGTGCAGTGGCACAGGCTGGAAACCAGCACCTGTGTGTGAACACCTGCGGCACCACTGGCTTCAGGTGTGGAGAGATGCTGAACTGGGAATAGTATTGGTGGGGAGGTTGCAGGACTGGTTAAGTGAGATAGAGAGGGCTTAAGGGTTTATCTGTTTTTATGAGAAAACTACTTTATGCAGAAAGGAAACAGCAGGTAGGACCCACTTTTCCGCCTGACACTTTACACCAGGCGCTGCCCGCAGGTGTCACAACAGGATGGTGGCCGACTGCCTCTGCAGCCATGGAGCCCTGACAGCAGCTCTGCTCTCCCTGCAGAAAACACACCTGAGCAGACAAACCAGCCTGCAGGCTCCGAACCAGGCGTCCACAGGTCACAGCAGAGGCCTGGACACGCTGTGTATAAGACAGCATTTGTATTTTGTGTGAGCCTTAGTCTGACACTGAGTGTCAAGAATTTTACCGAAGGGAGTTCAGGCTGTCTGAGGGTCTGTTATGCTCTCGTCTGGTGCGGTGAATTCAGAATTTCTGCAGTGCCTGAGAACCAGCCAATCAGAAACTTAACTACGTGCCCAAATATCCTTATTTTTACTACATTTGTTTATGCTTCAGTATTCCCAAAATGCACGAATTCATGTTCACTTTGAGCCAAACAAGAACTGCTCATCTCCTCTCTGCATCCTGCTTCCCGAAGGTCCCACAGCCCTTTTACCAAGTCCTCATCTGCTTTTGCATGTTGTTTTTGACCACACACAAGATGTGCCTTTTGTCAGTGCCCCTCCATTTGCTGTTAAATCCACAGATAGTGCTAATCTCTTCCAAGGGCAGGACAACATTCCCTCTCTGTTGCTGGCCCAGCCTACACACGCAGCACGGACAGGATCATGTGGGTTGCTTCAGTGTGTTTATATCCTGCCCTGCTTCCCCGAGCTCCCGAGGACAGCAGCGTTGGTGCTGTACCAGGCACAGCACTGTGCCCCACAGCAGGGAAAGGAGGTTTCAGGGGAGGCACCCTCACTGCCTCTTCCAAATGCCCCAAAGCCCCAGGATCCGCATGTTTTAGGCTATCCACACTCATGCAGATCATCACCCATCGGCAGGACCCCTTTTGCTGACCGAGCCTTCAGGGCTGCCTGCCAAGCACAGAATTAATCCCAGTGCCTCAGTCTGAGATGTGACCGTAGATGAGGCTTTGCCTGGTGTCAGCCCAAACAGAAAACCTGAACCAGCCAACTGGGCAACCTCTTCTCATGCACAGCAGATTGATCTATGCCAATCCCACTCTTGCTGGGATTTGTCAAGATGTGCAGGATGATTTAGCACCTGAACAGACCATGAGGCACTCCTTGATAGGAGTGAAAAACCTGCAGGAGGTAACAAACAGCAGAGAAGTGAGGAGTTACAGTGCCAGGAGGAATTCCCTGCATCACAGTATCCCCAGGGTGCATCCCTCTGCACCCTCTGGTATTTTACACTCAGCCAGTTCTTTCTTCCCATAGCTCTGCACTGAGCACTGGGATCTCACCTCCTCCTGGGGAATCTCTTCTTCTTCAGCTGGGCAAAAAGCAGTGATTAGGAGTTAGGAAGAAGCAATTGCAGGCTGCAGCAGTCTTACCTTATCCACTCTATCCTTCTGGACCCCGTAACGGCCTCCAAACCCCTTGGCATAGTCTGTACGGAAAAAATGTTATTTTATAGTATTTTATATTTTCTGTGCACCTCTGACTTCAGTATGCTGTGGCCAGTGAAATGAGTTTGCGTGTGTTACCTCTAGTTAGTTCCGTATGTGATGAGATACAGATAAAGCCAAGCGCTCTGGACAGCAGCTTTTAGGACTAATCCCTCCCTTGTTTCAGCTGAGGGCACAGGCGTGCAGGGCTGTAGCTGCCCAACCTGACTCCAAGCACCAGGGTGAGAGGCCAGTCACCCACCTGAGTGGAGCGTGGCCTTTTCAGCGAAGTCAAACATGCTGTACCTAAGGCATTCCTGGGACCTGCCCTGCCTCACTCCTCTGCGCTTACCCTTACAGGGAGCTTATGGTTAGGAATGTCCCTCACAGAGAAAGCACGGCAGAGTCTGGGAGTCCTGATTCAGGCACTCACATTCCACGTCACCCACCGACCCAAGCACACACCTACTCTGCCCGTGCGCTTTGGGGTTCACTGTGTCTCAGCTGCTCTGCAACGTGCTGGACACATTCTGTTTTCAGCAGCTGAATCTCTTACTATGAGCCACAAGCTCCAGGTCTGTGTGTGCTCCAAGGAAACTGCTACCACCTCTGGCAACATTGCCCGACCTCTTTGGGATGCGTGGGGTTGCACTTCTTCCTGATGGTCCCAGCCAAGGGCATTCTTGTCCTGACGATCTCTCTGGACCCCAAACTTGCCACCAAAGCCCACAGAATAGTCTTCAGCCACAGGGATCCAGATCAAGGCATGGAAGAGAACAGGCAAGGGAGGGAAGGAGACAAGTGGCAGCAGTGTGAGTTCAGGCTTTTCTCACAGGTTTTCCATGCCCAGGACTTAGAGAAAGACAAGGAACTAGGTCATATTTCCCCACTGGTGCTGCAGCAACAGCCCTCCCTCCTCCCCAGGACATGTCACCTGCTATTAGCACCTGCCTGGGCTTCCCCTTCACCCCTCCTTTGGTGATATGCTGTCCAAGGGATCCCTATGCCCACAGAACTCTTCTCCTCCTCTTCCTTTAGCCTGAACTCTTTCCAGCAGCCATGCACTGTGCAATGGCTTTCTTCACCTGACCCATTCCCAAAAGCTCCCTGTAGCTCTTCCACCATTCTTGCAGCAGATTGCAAAAGCCCTGCACAGTGCCCCATAGTCCCAGTGGGCAGTCCCCAGCTCCCCACCCCAGCTGGCTCCCCCAGCTCCCTACCTCCTCCAGCACCCCCAGCCCCTCCAGCTCACCCAGCTCCTTCAGTCTCCCCTGCTCCCCCAGATCTCCCACCTCACCCAGCAGCTGCGGCTCACCTTTCTGAGAGTCGTGCTTCTCTGCCTGGCTCTTGTAGTCAAATCCCACTGCTGCTTTGTCCACCTTATCCCTCTCCACTCCATAACGGCCACCAAAGCCCTTGGAGTAATCTGAGGTGGTGTATGGAGTCAAATGCTGCCCCCAGAGACAATGGGGAGCAGCACTGGGAAGGGCCACCAAGGAGAAGGGACAGCAGCAGGGATGTGGGAAACACCATAAAAGTGAAGGGTTGGAGGGGACAGAGTGGATGGCAGGGAGCACCACAGATGAGAGCCCACAGGAATGGGGGTCCAAGGCAAATGTGGGTCAGGGCACCATGAGACGCAGCAGGCCAGGAGGGAAGGAAGAAAATGGATGTGCCAAGGACAGCGGGAGCTCTGTCACCCACGAGGGCAAAGCCAAGCAGGACTTGGGCACTGACAGCTGGGGCATCACTCCCTCACCCACCTCCAGAGCCAGGATTTCAGCCTGTGGTCTGCCAGCCTCGGGAAAGGGCTGTAAGCACGCTGAGCCTTGGAAGTACAGGAACGGCAACAGGGCTTGCGTTTGCTATAGCGGAATCTCAGCTGCCACAAGGAAGCACCTGACCCTGGGGACTGCCACCAAGGCTGAACCCCCTTTCTGCAGACGTGCTCCCACTCTTCTCACTGGCACGTTGGCCATTGTGCGAGAGCACAGCACGGTTGCCTCGTGCCTCTCCTTTTTCCATCTCCAAACTAGTGATCCATTAATGACTTCAACCATGTTCAGCTTTTTTCTGGTTCTTACTGACTGATTCCTGAGACATTTCAGCCTCCATCCTGACTCCTGGCTGCACAGATGCCTCCTTTCAGACATCTGCGTGCTTGGTCTCTAAATCCTGACCTTCAGGAGTAAATCGGAGTCACCTCTCCCTGTTCCCTGACGCTATTCTCACAGGTCTGCATTTCATGGGACTGAGCTGACGCTTCTCCGATGACTTCAGCTGTACCAATCCATGGAGGCTGTGATGTAGAGAAATATGCACAACAACATTTTGTATTCCAGAATGGATCTCTGTTTCATAGAAGGTCAGTCACTTAATCTGTAAGTCCTAAAAGTTCTTAAACTTACTGTGACTAAATGATTATCTACCTATATGGGGCTGTTACGAAATGGATCTTTGAGAGAGCTGTTTTCAGTAAACACAGATTTTATGGTGGTTACCTTGCTGCTAGAGCTTCCAGTGTGGATGCATTTTTATGAAAAGCAATCCAAACACACTATTTCTGACATTTCCACTTCCTGAGCAATTTCTGTGGTTTCACACAGCCTCACACAGAATTTCTGCGTCTACAAGAATACGTTAATGGAGCACAGCTGCATGTGATTCATTATTTTAAGATCAACTGAGAATGCCTCAAACCATTTTTCTTCTTTTATAGTTTCCTTTTAAATGAACCTGATTCAGTTCTTTCCTTGGTAATGCAGTATTCTTCACATTTACCTCAAACAGCAACAGACCATGCCCTCTCACCTTCTCTTGGGTGCAGAATATTTAAAACACCCTTAGTTTCAATTATTGTACTGTTTGTTGAATTTTCTGCAGAATTATGCAGAAGTTTGGATGCTCTGTAGGGTTTTGTTTTCATGTCCATTGCTGTGCCTTTTCCTTACAGGGCTGCTTTTCCAGCAATCACTTCTCAAGTGCTACAGTGCTTAGGCTCCTCTGGAGGAGTTTTAAGAAGGGCTTTGAGAGGACAGGGAGCACCAGCCATCCATCGCAGGGTGGGGATGTCTCCTCTCCTCAGCCAGGACAGGGCTTCCATCAAAGCAAAGCACAGAGACAAGCAGGATGTACAGTACAAGGATGGTGACAGGACAGTGGGGAATGGGGCCACAAGGGCGATGGACTGGGGACAGGAATCTGAAACGAGACAGGAGACTGTGCCACAGCCAACAGCATACTGGGATACTGGGAGCAGAAGAGAAGCTGGGCAAAGGTCAAGGGGCCACACGTGCTCATGCACTTGCCTTTCTGGGACGAGTGTTTCTCCACCTCACCCTTGTATTCAAAGCCCAGTGCCGACTGGAACAAGAAGGGGAGGACCGTCAGTCATCCTGAGGGCATCACAATATGCATCTCAGCCTCCCTTCCCTGGGGCCAGGCTGTTGACCAGCTCCCTGTCTTGTTCTGCAGAATGCAGGGCCAAACACCACAGCCCCTGACCAAACCGTGTTCTGCCTGGATGGGACAGGCCCACCACTTCAACGCACACCAGTTATCTCCACAAGCGCCCACACTGTCACGGGCCACTGCCCTGCACACAGGTGAGCTGTGCTTCAGCGAGACCATGGCACGTGGCACACCCTGCACACCCCGAGCTTTGAAAATTGAGCCACAGTCTGGCATGCAGCAGTACTCTAGGGTCAGCACAGGCCACAGGTACGTATTTCAGCCGCACTGTCCAACACACCTTGTCGGCTCGGTCCCGCTGGACTCCAAACTTGCCGCCAAAGCCCTGGGCCGCATCCGTCTGGGAGGAGTGCTTCCCAACATCAGCAACGTACTCGTGTCCTACTGCGCACTGGGGGGAGAGACAGTGTGACGTGAGCATCCAAGGCGGACAGACAGAGGCACCACAGCTGCTTCCACATGCTGCTGACACGATGGCAGCCACGGGCTAACAGGTCCAAGCTGACTGTGCTGATGGTAGCCATGCCCTTCGCGTGGCCTTGGCCAGCACCAGCTCTACTCTGAGGCCTGGGAGGAGCCTCCAGGGCTGTCATCTCACAAACCATCCCCACTGCCAGCTCACTAAGCAAAGTGTGGGATGCCAAATACCAGCTGCTCTCAAGTGCTGGTGGAGTTGCATGGTGGATAATGACAGGGGAAACGAGAAAAGTGCAGACAGGCACACACAGCCAAGAACTCCAGGCACAGATCTGGCACCCATTCCTCGTTTCTGTATCTGACAGTGAGGGCCAGCAAACCCAGCCAGAGGCCTGGCCAGGATCCTGCTCTCCCTGCTGGAGGTGCTGTGGCCAGGAACCACAGACACTCTATGTCAAAATGAAACAGCTGTGCTCCGACTCTGCCAGACCAGACTGAGGGTGTTTTTGTTGAGCAACTTCTTGGCCTTTGTCCAGTTTCACCAGGATGCTGCAAGTGTTCAGCTTCTGCCCCTTCTCCTGAAGTGTGTGTGCAGTTCTTGACTACAACACCTCTGGCAGGGAGAGCAGGGGATTTTTCAGGACAGTCTGTTTCTCACCCTGCCATCCTGGTATTGTTCAATCCCACAGTGACCCCACCTACTGAGCTCTACTGCAATCTAATCATCTCACTTCTGAAAAAGAAGTATTAAATGCTGAAAGGTGCAGGAAGAAGCATAATGATGATGATTATGATAAAACATAGACCAGAGGGCTTTATCTTGGGGAGATATGAGGTCTGTAATGCAGAATATGAGGAGGGGATTATTATACATTAGTTCTCCAAGCATGAGTAGGGAGGCACCAGGTGTAATTGTTATGCAGCAGGCTTGAACAGCCACAGGAAGTCTTCCACAGCTAAAGGGAGCATTGCAAAGAACTTGTAGAGATGAGTTATACAAATGAATTCAAACAAACCCTGGAGACAGACTATGGGCAAGCTGGACAGATGTGAACCTGTGCAGCCATGCAAACTCTCCATTCTCTCCCTTCAGGGTCAGGCCAGAAAACAGGGGTGCCCCTTCCTGTATGAGAAAAGCACTTTTCCACTGAGGCTCAAGGAAGCCTTCCACAGCTGTTACCTTATCCATTCGGTCTCGCTCTGTTCCAAATTTGCCCCCGTAGCCATAGGATGCCTTGGGGCCAGTCTCCAGCTCCTTCTTCTTGATGACCTCATGTTCCTCTGATACCTTGTTCCTCAGCTGATGGATGCTGGAGACAGAGACAGGGCAGGTCCGTGTGGGATTTTGCAGAGCCGTGCAGCTGGCCGGAGCATCCCCGTGCCCCTGCGGCAGCCAAAGCCCAGCACACAGCAGGACTGCACGCAGAACCAGCTGCCCCGCGCCGGGCTCGCCGGGGTGCCAGCCACACCTGCGGCCTGAGAGGGCACCCCGGGCCTGGCAAGGCACCAGAGCAATGGGCTCAGGGGGCCATCCAGGCCGCCTCCTGCAGCCCTGCTCAGGGCTACACCCCGACTTCCTCGGGACCCCACACCTTCCTTTTTCTGAGTGCCGCACTGGACACACTGCGGGGCTGCGCTGGGCCGTGCGAGGGAGCCGCAGCCGCGGGTCTGCCCCGGGCAGGGAAGGAACGGGAAGCCTTTGCACCGGGGCAGTCCCGTGTGGAGGTACTCCCCCTGATCCCCCCAGCAGCCCGGGCGGCCCGCGGACCCCGCTGC
>WEIT01007500.1:38097-57618 GCA_013389985.1 Dryoscopus gambensis
CGTCAGCCCTGCACGGGGCTCGGTGCCGCTCCGTCGGAGCAGGCACAGCCCAGGGGTCCCGGCGCCCCGTCCCCGCCGCCCCCCAGGACAGGGCCGGGCCGGGGTCTCCGACCCGCTCCGCAGAGCCGAGGTGACACCAGGAGCCTGCGGAATGCGCTGTTCGGGAAAATACTGGAGAAACCGCAGGGACCTCAGCCCTGGGGCCTGGCTATCACAGCCTTGTTTTGTAGCTTTGTGGAAGGTCTGAACATACATTCGGTAACGTGAAGCATCAATAAAGTCTTTCCTAATATACAGTAAAGCTGAAAATATGTATATATGAAATAGAATGAAAAAATTAATACAAAGTCTTAATCTGTTCGTGCTTTTTTTGAATGCTTCCACAAATAGAAGAAATTAGGTAAGCAAAAGAATTGGACAGTGTAGATTTTTCCTAAAACATTAATAGCTTGAAACTATTTGAAAGGAATTTGCTTTTCTGTCCCAAACTAGAATTTCCTACTGGAAATAATTAGGCGAGACTGAACCTCAAAAACACAGGACTCTTGTTTAACAGGAGAGGCTTTTTAGGAAAGTAATAGAGAACCAAATGGAAAATGAAAAGCATGACCCTGTATGAATGCAGAGGGTTCCCCGGGCCGAGCCCTCCTGCTCTCTCACCAGCTCACTCAGATTTGGGCTAGGTAGAAAACGAGACTATGAGGCACAGAGCTGCGTCTGCACAAGCTGACTGTAAAGAGAGTAGGATTTTCCTTCTAGAAAAAAGATAAATGAGGGAAATCCTGGATCCTGTACAGTTACAAACAGTGTGGGACAGAGAAAATGTAAGTGTTCACCATGTCTTGTAACATAAATCGTGGGGAGGACAAGGGAAGCTACCAGGGAGCAGGTTTAAGAAATCCTGCATATTCTGTACTCCTTACGTGCCATTACTTGTGGTCAGGCACAGGGTGTGCAATGATGTAGGAAGTTCTGGAGACTAAAGCTGGTGTCAGAAGTGGCTCAGACAGGAGACCTGACAGTACCTGCAAGGGGCTGATAGAACTTGGTTGATCCTGCCCTGCCAGTGGTGCTGCATGCAGTGCTGAGCCCTGAGCCCCGGCCCAGCTGAGCAGGAAGTGCCCAGGGCCAGGAACTCTTCGCACCACCAGTATAACAGTTGCCACACCAGACACTCACCACGAAATCAGGGTCTGTGTCCCAGTCATCTCCCTGAGCCTCCACCTTCACCGACACGTTGTGTCCCACAACTGCTTTCCACATCTGCACAACAAGGACATAGTGTCACCCAGGGTGGCCTCGCATGGCCACAGCTGGCTCACACCCAGTCACAGCAGAACTTGGGCTGGAAGAGGCCCTTACAGGCCCCCTGTCCTCATACATCTGTCCCTCATACAGGACAGGGCACCCCAAAATAGCTACTCCTGAGCCCCAGCATGTCTTACAGCAAAACACACAGGGAGTGTAGGTGTAAACCACAGCTGTCATGCACCCTGACTCTGCAGTTAGAACACACACCTTATTATAATGTAAATGAACGCTGGCATCCAATGACCAGATTCTGCTTTTCCAGGACACATTAACTTGCTGTGCTATGGGAGGCTGTTCCCTGTGTTAACCCCCCGGTTAGCACAGTTGCACACACCACTATGGCATGCTCCAGCACTGTGACACTGTGCTGCTGGAACTGAGGTGGACTCCTCAAGCCTCTTGTCTGTTTTTCAACCTTTTAATCCCTGCCCAGTAGCCTAGAGAAGGGCCAGAGCACGGTTGGACAGAGGTGTGACAGAGCTGGTGCTGTATGGTGTTCATGTCTGTCATGTGGAGAAAATGGGAAATGGGGCTAAAAGCACTGAGGGTGTAGGGTTGAACTGGCTGAGGCTGTGGTGGAACCGCTCCTGCAGGCCTGGAGGAAGTGATGGGCCCAGGAAGAGGAAGCTAAAAGTAATGCGAAATCTAAAACCCCTGCATTTCATTTTCAAGGTAACTGTGAAAAAAACATGATGAAAAAGGCCCCCGCCCAAACAACTGAGTTTTTTACAAAACGAGAAGAGAGAGAAAAGATGGGTTGGCTGCCCCTACACCCCAGATCCAGAGCACTCACTCATCAGAGCCCCATCCCTTCATATCCCACCCCTTTTACTGCCTGCAGTGTTGAGGAATCGCAAGTTGTGCTCTGTGTTGCCCAAAGCAGCTTTTTTGTGGGGCAGAGAGAAAAATGGAAGAGAATGTGCAGGAAAGACTGAGCTAAGCCCTGTTCTCCATCACACCAAACTGTGACCAAATCAACAGGAAGGAAGAGACCTCCTGTGTGCTGGATCCTCAGTTAACATCAGCTTTTGCCATGTGCTGCTCAGCTGTGCTAACTCCTCACTCCCACAGCTGTGTGGAAGCCTCAGACTGCCCTAGGCACTTGGAGCAGTTGCCTCTGTGAAAACAAAATGTTTATGCTGAGTAATTAAGTAATTTTCTGTTTTTGCTAAGAAATTAACTGTCCCACGTCAAAAGCTGTTCAAGTGAATAACCTTCTGGTTTAGAGCAGTGCACTGCTCAGTTTCAAGCTGTCCTTTCCAGAGAACCAGCACTGTAAGACCAGGGAGCGAAGAGAACAGAAACCAAATGAGCACAGCAGAGACGGTTCTTTCTTCTGTTAAACAAGGGCCAGCTAAGGGAGAAGATGAAGGGCTAAGGCAGGTATACAGTGAAGACCTGGTTTTAGGCCTTCTCCGGGTGCCTCAGGAGCACAGCAGGTCTGTGACATTCCCCACTGACAGCAATCCAGTGACAAACTGAGTACAGCTAATTGCAATTAGAAGCAGGGGAAGCAGAAAGGTTCACATGGACAACAGAGCCCCATCTAACACCACCTTTCTTCTCCTTTTCCCCTCCCTAATTTATTGGCATCTCTCATGCCAAAGATTTTTAAGTTCATCACTTATTTTTGTGAAGCATAAACCAGCAGTAATAACCAGCTAGCACAGGGCTGCTTGTTATTCGGGCTGCTGATTTGAGCTCAGATAAGATAGTTCAAGGTTTTAAATGCTGCTGTAAATGGTTCTTGACCACCCATTCTCCAAAGCCACCTGCCATGCATTGTGGGAACCATGACAAACCACAGGCTGTAGTCGCATCGTGAGGCTCTGGACACTGTCTATATGAGAAATATCAGCCAGGGCAGCATCTCAACCCTTTTTCTGTCCCATTTTCCCCTGGGAAAATATCCACTACAGCACAAATATAGGGCTACCACACAGCACAGCCATGCTGGTAGATTTGGAAATGTGGTTCTTTAGAGCCTCAAACACAAGAACAACAATGATGACAGGACAACAGCCTGATAAGCAAATGCCGAGCATTGTCCACTTAAACATGCTTGGTCAGGAAGGAGTTCTCTTTGCCCACCAAACACTACACTTTCTTGTAGTCATTTCTCACTTTCCACTCCCCAAACCCAGTCAAGTTTTCTTACCTTTAAGGCTCACCGGTTCCTGCTGGCAAACTTGCTGCTTTTTGCTCAGGCACCTGCTGCCAGCGACAGCTTTGGGCCTGTGTCTCCTCCGAGTTCCTGTTTTAACTTCAGCCCTTTTCACTTCCTGCATCCCAGCCCCCAGCTCTGCTCAAGTCATGAGTCCCAGAACTGGCCCCAGTGCTGCAGTTCCCCTGCAAGCTGCCTCTGCTCTGAGACACCGACGCAGTGCGGACCCAGCGGTTCCCCCATCAGCACAGCGGCTCCCATCAGGTCCCTGCACACCTTGTGTTTTAAAGAAAACTCTCAAATGAGTATAAAAAACAAAGTTCTGGTGGAGGCACAAATCCTGGAGCCAGGTATTGATGTCTTGAGCATGCCTTTTACTTTCAATATCTCTCCCCATTACTTGGAGGATTAAGGAGATCACTAACTGTGCTCCTGAACCTTTTCCCATTCTGCCCAGGGCCCTGAAAACTCCTTTGATCAACTTTGGACTTCTTGTTGCAACATCACCAGTACCCACATGAAAGAACCATAGTGGGCACAGTCCAAAGGCTGCACTGAACTTAGTCAATCATCTGGTGACATCCCTGTTTCAGGCTCCTAGTAGGCAGCAAGCAGTCCCGAAAAGAGTCTAGCACATGGGTGCTTTCATTTTGCTCAGGAGTGACTCACCTGTACTCCTCTGTTGTTCTCCTCAGCAGTGGCCTTAATGCAGCTCTCATTATGAGGGGTGGGTGATCTGCCCTTGATGAGGGCACCTGCATAGGTTCCTTTTCTTCTACCTCAGCATGTGCTTTGTCTGCCATTCCCAGATCCTCACACCTGTCCTGTAATGTGAGCTGAGAGGGTCAGGACGGTTCCCCTTAGAGCTCCGTGCAGTAACTTGTATCCACTCCTCCCTATCCCATGATGTCGCCTTCCTCCGGGCACAAAACCAGACCCAGTCTCAGCCTCAGTGGTGGTGCAGAATTGGCGTGAGTGTCCCAGGGATGACAGAGCACAGCTTTGTTGGTTGATTGCTCCTTCTCAGGCTCTATTGAAGATAGATCAAAAATCAAGGCAGGACAGGTCCACTGGAGCAGAAACAAAATGTTGAAAGGTTTGAGACAGGAAACATGAGCTGAAAGGCCCCATCTTTCATCATGTCAAACCACAAAGCTGTTCAGTCAGACTACGCTTAGCAGACCGGGAGTTCCTTTTGAGGTTTTATTCCTATATTTAATGTAAGCTGTTACTGTTCCATCTGCAGGTATAAAACATTTAAATCTGTCTGAGGCATCAGAATCGTGCCTTTCTTCAGTTCAGGAAAAAAAAATGCACGGGCCTAAAGGAAACATACTTTGCTTATAATCCTTGCTCCTGTTAAACACAGTGGAAATGTTATCTACAGCATTACAACACCCCAGTGCTGGCTTTCATTCCAGCGGTGGTGGGGGACTGTAGTAGTGACTATGAACAAGGGTACCCGTTTTTGGCTACAGAAAGCTGGAAGGGGACAGTTTAACTGTCCCATCTGAGTTACCAACATGTTCCAGCTCACTGTTGCCAACTCCTGTATCTGTCCTGGGGTTGCACAACTCTAAGAGGGTGCAGTGTTCAGGCACATGTGGAAAAGTAAACCCAAGTAGATATTGTTTTACTGGAATTGCTTTCACGATTCATGCAATGGTTTGGGTTGGAAGGGACCTTAAGATCATTAGTTCAACACACCCCTGCCATGAGAGACTGCCTATTCAAGTGCTATTTCCTTATTCTGTCAGCTGAAAAAGGCTGAGCAAGAGGTGAGATAGGGAAAAAAAATCATCACCTAGGCATTCACACTGTATAAAGAAACAGAGCTTCTGCAACCATCACACAAGGCAGTGCACACGAAAGAGACCTGCAGTCCCACCATGTCCCACACAAGGTGTGGTGATACAGCAGCACTACACCTTCCACTTGGACAGTTACATGACAACATTACACAAATTCCATCCGAAAAATAAACTTTATTATACATACAGGAGCTCATACCCCAGGAAGCTATAGACAGACTATTTGGTCACTGAATTTTATGTAGAGGAAATTCACACTGATAGTCATGGACAGTGCACAAGAGGACATACAGAGCCAGTGCTCTGGACCTGCCAGAGATCCACCTGGTTTAGCTACCAGTGAAATCAGTCCATCCTCAGACAGGCTTTCTGCACTGGCTAGAGCAGTTAGGGCAATCCGCAATATCAAAAGAACTACCTCTTTCCCATGGGAAAAAATGTGAGTGTTAATACTCTACTAAGAGGCAGATACGATTCTCCTGGCCAGTACTCTGAATGAAATGACCACTCGGGATCTGACAGCGACTGAAACTTCCTTGGCATTCAACATTCTCCTTTTGGAAGAGGGTAGTCTCAAATTCAGGAGATCTTTGGAAAATGTATGGAAATATATCCATATTTCCATATATCCTAAAAGATCCAGTCCATTTGCATCATCTGATTTGGGTCCAAACGTGCCCAAACACCAGCACCAGCTTTCTACACCAGAGATACCAGAAGGTTTCAGAACTCTGGCTCCTTCCTCAGCACAGGGGAGAGCGTTTATTTCTGGAGTTTCTGCCTTTGCTTTGGGCCCACACAGCACATTATGGACCCCTTCAACATAGCCTGCGCAGATTCAGTCTCGAGACGAGTGTTTAGTGGATGAGAAGGCAGGAGCAGGGCTGTTCTCATTTCTAGAGGTAAGGCAGCATCTTCCATCATGAGAGGTGCACAAATGCTATAAATAGGAGGGTTTTTAACTTAAGAGCTAAAAAGTTTCATGTTTCCTATTCCTTTTAAATAACTAAATTACTGGCATTATTTTACAGGCTCGTCAGGGCAGACATGTGACTGATTTTAAATGGAATGGTCACGAGGGCCAGATATACTAATTTTAGCCCTTCTTCAACAGGAGATGCAACTGAGCAGGAAACATGATTTTAAGATTCACATTCCTTCAAGTGCCCATAATGTCCTTAGGATACGCATTTCAGACAGCTCTGAGCCATGAAGCAAATCTAAGGGATGGAAGAAAGGGAACACAATTCTTTTTCTTACATCCAGCTGCAGCGTTCCCCCAACCCCACTCATGGATTCAGCCTAAGAGGGGGAAGATTCTGCAGTTTTAGAAGTGCTGAAGTACTGCAGCAACTCAAGAGTATTTTTCTTATTCCTACCGCAGACAATACTATGCAAAATGAGTGGTACTACTTTCAGGTACAGGAACAGATGCTGTCCTTGAGGCTTGCAGCACAACCCTGGCTCAGAAAATGAACCACTCGTGTAGAAACACCGAGGGAATGGCAGATCCCCAGCACCAGCACTGACTCTGACAGCAGCACCCAGGTGCTGGGTGCAGCTGCTGCCTCTGGGCTGGTTTGGGAAAGGCGGCAGCTGGGAGAAGTGCTGCCCTTCTACAAGGGCGTGCAGGCCCTCGGTACACACAGGGCTGAGGCTCCATCAAAGGCTGTAACTCCTCTTCACAGGTGGCCTGTAAAGCACAGGAAGAGCAGGACATGGACAGCAAGCAGATACACGGCCACTAACAGAGGCAAGTGGGCCCGGGAGCGGAAGAGAGAGCGTAACAGGCGTCGTAGTCCAAGAGTACTCCGAGTCTGGAAGAGTAAAGAGAGAGCAGTCACTACAAGGAATGGTTGTGTCCCCAGCTGCCTTCATCCAGAGCTCTCCAGACTATGGAGAAAAGATTGTTTAAGCTAATGAGCATAAACCTTCACCAAATCATTCCACTGTCAGATCCTAACATTAGGGCAATCCTCACAAAATATTTCCCTTCCCCTGCTCTCTGCAGGTTTTCCATGAACCAGCGCCATCCAATTCTGTTTCCAGCATGGCAAGAGCAGAAAAATTACACAGTCCCCAATTGATTTATGTGTATCTACAGAGGGATTTAAATGCTGTAGGTTCACAGTTTCTTGAATCAGCCAGGGCTCACATAATTGACAGCTGTGAATGTTAAATTCTTACTCTGCTGGAATTATTATCCATGGAGTCGATCAGCAAGGACTGCTCGTGACCTGGAGTCATATCAATGCTGGCACTTAAGGAAGATGCCCACTCACTTGACTGCAACCTGCCACAACAAACATGAAATTAAATTCAGTTTCTTATTATGATGCCCCAAATCAACACTGTAATCAAGCTTAGGAAAGAAAGTATTTATCCAAAAAGGAGTCAACCCCTGTAAGCAAACCCTGGCTTCACTTGCTAAGAGCTGGTTCCATTTGTACAGGTGTCATGCCTCCTGAGCTCACATTGAGCAGAAGAACAGGGTGACCCAACTAGCAGGAGTCCTTCCTTTCAAGTGAAATTTCATAGTGTGACTTGAAAGAAGCCAGGGCAGATGATACACCTGTATGTTTTAAGTTCTGTGAAATAATTTTGGAAGCCAGCTCTGGCTGCAATAGTGCTGGTTCTTCCTAACTATTTTCTAGTGACAGAGGCAGCAGTCACATCCTGGGGCTACCATTCATTAGTGAGATCAGCTGCAGGAGGCTTTACAGACTTCAATGCCAGAAGGAGCTACAGTTGTCCAAACTGTGTAGCAATTACCAGGGGAACTTCATCCAGAATTCTTCCATACAGACCATTATTTTTTGACTGAATCAGCAAGTGTATCAGAAGAAGGGCATTGTTTTCATGTAAAAGACTCCACTAGTCCATAACTCCAGTTATTTGAACTACCAGGAAATGCACAGCACAAGTGCCTACAGTGAGGTCATGTGCTAAAACCCCCTCCATAGCCAATGAGGAGAAGCAAGCATTTTGAACCTGCTACTCACTGCATCCTAATCCCAACATCTAGTCCAGGTCAGCCACCTTTGCTCTGCTGACTCTCAGGGCATCTGTCCAGTGCCCCAAGATACGCAGCATCCTGTGCAGTGCAGACCACACTGGGGAGGGGCCAGGAGAGGGATCTAGGCTGAAGCTAAGCCTGGCAAAGGTGGACAAAAGTACTTTTTCCTAAGTGTTTCTCAATAACCAAATTAATGGAAAGTTTATGTTAATTGGTGATACATTAAAAATGAGTGACATTCTTCGAGTCAAAACTGTTTCATGCATGACAGACAGGTGCTTACTGAGAAGACAAATCCCCCGGAAGCATGGGAACTCCTCTTTGGCCTGCACCCAATTCTCAGTCTCCAAATTATATCTTCCAGTAGTTAATTCAACTAACTGAAAAAGTTGGCATCTAATTTCTAGACAGAATTTGTCTTAATGTCTAGTAATTTGTCTTACCCCATCTGCCTACAAGTGAAGGAACTGAATTTCCTGAGCTCCGGGAAACACTTATTTTACAGTAAGAGTGACTGAGCATCACACCGGTTGCCAAGGGAGGTTGTGAAATCTTCCTCCTTGGAGATACTCAACAGCCATCTGGACATGGTCCTGGGCAACTGGGTCTAAGTTGAGCAGGGGGTTGGGACAGATGGTTTTTGGAGGCCCCTTCTGACCTCAACCTTTCTGTGATTCTGTGGCAGGCACAGTAGTTGTCTCTATGCCCCCAGTGCCATTTGACAGAAGGATATGATGAAGTGCAAATGAAAAACAGAGCTAGAACCACCACACTTCTATGGTGATAGTGTTTGCTCAAGCTGCCTCACCTCCTGATCTGATCCTGTGCTGCAAAAAGCGCCTCTTCTGCAGCAAGACGACGGTCCCGTTCTTCCTCCAGCTGCTCCTCCAAATACTTCATATCTTGCTTTGTGCTGCTATGTAAATGTTCTGTTTCAGACAACCTGTCAGAAAATAACAAAGCGTATGCTATAAAAGGCCTAATTCATGGACTATTGTGTTTCTCTTTCTATTCACTGATGCAGTATGTGAACAGACTCAAATTACCTCCCAGCTCACACAGGAGACTTAGTCATCTTTACTATATTTAAACTATTTGGAAAACATGAGAGAAGATAAATCTCTCAAAGCTTCTGTTTCACATCAGGAAGGAGTTCGTTGGCTCCGTCATCCATGGCTCCACCTTCTGAAAATTATTTTGAAAGGGTATGAGGAGTCATGTGCTAGATCTTAGTTTCAGAAGGTTACTGTGCTACATCTCAATTCCAGACACTCTCAGGCTACAACCTTGAGACCAGGACCATTGATACATTTCAGCAGCTACTGAGGATGCAGCCCACCAGATGCTGGTTGGGCTGGCATTGCTGCTGCACATTGTCATTGTGGTTTTTTGAAGCTCTAATCCAAAGAGATAACTAATGACAGCTACTAAGTGCATACGACAGTTCCTCCAAGTCCACAAGATCCTAATGTGGGACTGAGTTTTTCCAACACACTGGTACAGAGTAAAAGCAACAGGCTCATCACTAGCCCCAAGACCTCAGGAGGACCAACATCCCCACCCCTGTTTTCTCAGACTTTCTTTACCTCAGCTGCAGCTCCTGCAGTTCAGGTGTGTAATTGCCTCTCTGCGGCTCATTCTTTTCTTGGGGTGCTCCTGGAGCAGCATCTGTCGCAAACAGCTCCTGAAAGAACACAGGAATGTACTGCAGACTGCACTGAGCAAAGAGGACACACAGCCACTACAATGCTGGACAGTTAGCACAGCCACTTGAAATAAGCTTTTCCCTGCTGTGCACCAAGCCCAAGCCCCTTACCACGCTCTTGTCTGCAGCCTGCAGGTCCTGGAGTTGCCTCTCTAGCACTAGGCAGCGGTTCAGGACCTCGCTGTAGTGCTGATGGCTCTCACAGATGCTCCGACTGCTCCCACGCAGCTGGAGGGAGAGGGCATTTTTCTCCTCAAAGACCTGAGATAGCTGAGAAGAGAACACAACTAGCAAGCAAAGAAATTGATTTTGTGAAAGCAAAATTGTTCTCTAACTGAGGGTAAGAATTCTCTTGAGAACATATAACTACCACGCTGCCCATCACTAAGGTCCAAAGACCAGTGACAATTTCTAAGAGTTGCTTGTGGCAAAGATTTCTGGAACAGGAGTCTCAAAACATCAAAGAGATGTGCAGAATACTACATGTCCAGGACAAGATTTCTAAAGTGTTGAGATTGACCTAAACCTTTCAGAAATATCATCAGTAAATTACGATTTTGTATTCTCATTTTGTCCTTGAACACAACTCTCTTTCTGGAGATGGATAAATTCTGGGCCTTCCATTTCAGTGTGGGAATTGACTGATTGTGATTCTGCACTGAAACACAGGAAATGTTTCAAGCTGGCAGGCAGAAGTGAAGATGACAAGCTTGCCTTCCCAAGGAGGGACTTCCTTCAGCAGCCCAGAAAGCAGGAGGCTAGGAAGTGCTCCCAACAATAGACATGGAACCTGTAAACAACTTTCTTCATATGGTCTCACTCTCTGGTCCCTTTGTCTGATCTTCATCTCCCCCCAACCAACTTCTTTCCCCCACTGTCCTCTCTCCCCACCTCTAGCCCTTTTCTCACCTCTTTCTTTCCTTCCCTGTCCTCTTCCCTCTTCCTTTCTCCCTTTGGTCACCTGGGAGAAAGGGCACTAAATTTCAGTGGCAGAAAAGCTGCTGATTCAGACCCTGTCAGTGAGCCTGCTAGATGGGATCTGCACGGGGCCTGGATATCCTTCTGGTGCACGCAGAACAGCTTCTCTCTGCAATGCTCTGAGTCACCCCAGGTACTCACTGAGGGAGAGCAGTGTGGGAGATGGAGGATGGGCTCCAGTGCTGTGCCAGCCCTGTTCAGCAACAGGGAATCCATCGGGGTAATTCTAACACTGCTATTTTGAGAGATGTATTTCTAATTTTGTGTTACTTCACTGAATGCTCACAAGGACAGATTCATTCCTGCTTCCTAAGCCTCATTCCAACCTAATCTTCCCCACATTCCTCGTCCCTGACTGCAAGCAAGTATAACACATGGATCAGTACCTTGCTGTTTAACTGCTGAATTCTGAGCTCTTTCTGGTGCAGTTCTTTCAGACTGTCACTTAGCTGGGCCTGGAGGTGTTTCATCTCTGTTTCTAGGCTTGAAAAGTCCCCTTTCAGGACTCCTGGAGAAATCTGCCGAGGAAAGAACAATAAAAAATATACTGCATGTGTGACAACTCACTCTTGTGTTAGTCCTCTCTTTTCAGTATTCCAAGGTCAAACCCAACATTATTCCTAGACCTGGAACTTGACCTGCTCAGGCAAAAGAACAAATGGGGAATAAACAGAAATATCCTAAAAGCCATCTGAAATCCAAACAGTTAGGAAGGATCACCAGACTTGCACATATAACGGGTCCTTCTCAAAAGTTGTCTTAAAGCTGTTTACAATACAGAAAGAAAAAAAACAAAGGCACATGAATGAGAAAAGAAAAAACAAACAAAACCCCAAGCAATGTCCACACTGCTCTAATCAACAAAGACCAGAAGGCCAGCACTGAAGAATCCTCCTGGAAAGCATCACATGAACATGGTTCAAGCTTTTTCTTTGCTTGAATGTATATATGTATGGGTGTATCAAAGGGATAAGGGACATTTCCTACCCCCTCCACTGACGTACACCACTGGAACACTGCAGACTTGGGTGGGAGAGTTCTGTCTTGGCTCTGATGCACTGCACTGTACATGCAGCCTTCCCTAGACAAGCAAAATACCAAACATCTTCCACTCCACTTTTAGGACTATATATACAGGGGGAATAACAGAGAAGGTGCAGTGTTCAAGCCTCAGCCTCTCTGGGCTTGAACCAGGATTGTAGATCCCTGTTACAGTAAAAACAGTAAGAAAAATTAAATAGAAAACTTAAAAATTAAGATGTGACATTAAAATCAGAACTAAGCCAGAAAATCTTAGATTCAAAGACAGTGCAAGATTGTAATTCTAAAACAACTAGAATACACACCTGCGAAGTTCCATGCTGCTCCAAAGAATCCAAGGTGCCTACGAAGCCCTGTCTCTTTTACCCTCTTTCTTGAAACACTGGAAACCAGAAACTTAAGGAAATGCACTTAGGGGTATGCCATAATTTTTAAAACTTTCAGTGATGCAAGTTAAATTGTTGGTATTATCTTCAGAGGCTTCACAACCACATCCAGTACTGCAGTCTGTAGGAGCTGGATACAGGGAACACACACTCTTCTGGCTGAGTTTCAAGCCTACATTTCCAGTAAAGGATCTGTGTCTTTCCACCCACCTTGCTTTGGTGCTGTTCCTCTGTGGTTTGAGACTTGCTGAAGGGCAGCCTCATTTCCTGTGTGATCCTTTGTAAATGGCTCAGCTGCTTGTCCTTCTCTGCTATGGCCATCAGGTACTGCTCCTTCATGCTGCTGCTCTGCTTTTCCCAGGTAGTCTTCTCCTGTCTGCCCAGCACAAAACAAGGGAAATTACAAGGAAGTTACCAGTATCACTTATGATGTTCAGGTATCCAGCTGAGAATGAGACAAGGGTGATTCAATCATCACCCCATGCTAGACATGAAGTTTTATAACCAAGCCAAGCCAAAACAACCCACTTTATAAATAGAGGAACCTTAAGAGCAGGTTTAAGGAAGTTTTCTGTATTTGGTTGAACCCTTCTGATTGTTCCACGCTCACACTTTTTGTGTTCCTGGACATCGCTTTGATCTCGCCGTACAGAGTTTTGTCAAGGAAGTCACTGGCAATGCCACTTGTCCCCATAACAATTTCTCTGCACGGTCACATGTGCACCAGACCCACAGTACTGATCCCACCATACCAACCTGAGGCCATCACTTCATGTACAGTGTAAAAGCTACGCTGGAAATAAACCTCCTGTTCTTTTGTCAGGATAAATAAAATTTGTAAGATGCTTCAAACTTTATGAGATCTGAAGTTTTAGTTTGAGGGTCAGACTGGGGGCAGGGGGAAGGGAGAGAACTACAAGTTTTTACATCACTCTGGACAAAGATAAGCCACAGACCCTTCTACAGAGAAAATCCCACCCTCTTCATTCCAGCCTCAGGCATTCTTAAATGCATCTCTGAAATATCTGAAAGCATTTCCCCTCTGTTTTCAGAAGAGAGCATATTTGTATGACTAGTTTTAGTCCAGCTGGAGAAGACAATTTTACTAGATGTGAATTACAGACTTTAAAAAAAAAAAACTAGAAGACATGGAGCAATTGAAATAAAGGATGAGGATGTTCTAAACCATGATATCAGTGGGATAATAAAGGGTGTTCAGCAGTAGCCTGTAATGGAGAGTACTGTGATCATATACATAAGCTCCAATACAAGAAACAGCCTCAGCTTCCTCTCCAACAGATGATACTGACCACCACTGGATGAAGGAAATAAAAACTAAAAGGTCATCGATCTATTTCATACAGGCATTGACCTCCAGCCTGCTGGGCTGTCATTCTGAGGCAGAAGCTGGACAAGGAAAACATGTGCCCTCCCCTGGCCAGGGCAGAGTGCCTCAGTGACACCTGGCACAGTCCAGGCTGAGGTTCTCAGCATTCCCTTCACCTCTGCCCACAACAGCTCTTTGAGAGAAACAAACACATTTGCATCATCACCGAGGCAGGGAGCAGACAGACAGTTCACCTGAGCCGCTGGAGCTCCTGCTGGCACACAACTCCTTCTTGCTTCAGTTGTTCTTGCAGACGGAGCTGTTTGTCTGCCTCTTGCTCCCACTCCTGCAGTTGTGCCTTTAAGCGAGAATTCTCAGCGGCTTCCACCCCAACCAGGATGTATTGCTGCTGCAGATTCTCCAGCTCTCTTACCTGGAATTTAAGGGAAACAGCAGTGTGTGACAGCTGAGCAAGCATCAGGTTTACTACTTAGAACTGTTCAAGAGCATTTCTCACTGTGGTATCTGGAAGCGCTAAAAGGTCACATTCAGATGGCAGAGGAGCTAGAAATTGAATCATCAAATGCAACAGTGTACTAAAAACTGCTCAGAAAAAAACCCCCCTCAGACAATTCTATTGTTAATGAGGGCAGTGAGTTTTGAGCCCTCCCATGAAGATGTGACATACATTAGAAGACTCAGGCTATAATATTAATTATCTTATTCAGAGCAAAACAAAGTGACACAGAAGGAGCTGGTTAAGCATAACTCCTGAAGCTGGTATTTACTGTAAACCAGGAAACTGATGAAATAAAATCCTTTTGGCTCTCCAATTCCAGTCATGCTGTAATTAGAAATAAGTTGTTGTTACACATGCATCACTGCAATTGTTTTTGAAAACAAGAAGACATGGCTGACTCTGGAGATGGGAAAGTACTTAATGAGTGGCTGTGGGACGTAACTGTTGACATCTGTCTTCTGACCAGCAACGAGAACCCTAAAATTTGCTGGGCTGCACTGTGCCAGAGATTATACAAACACAGACACATCCAGTGTGCAGGCAAGGATGTCAAAAGGAATCTGCAATGTCTTGTACCTGCCCTGAAAATCAGCTGCCAAGAGGAGGAGGAAACTCAAGCCTTTGCTCTAGTCTCTTTTAGAAATCTAAAGCAAATCAAATGCATGAGCTGACACAGGTGTGAACTAAGCAGGTTAACAGGGACCTTATTTCCATGATTTCATATTTTAAACCAAGCTAACAGAGAAACCACCCTGGTAAGTTAACAATGAAATCACAGCCTCCATGTCAGAGAAAACAACATAGATGGCCCATACCAGATCCATGGGGTCTGACGGAGCATGCCCACAAATGCTAAGGTCATTGGGAGGCAACTCCATTACCTTTGAAAGGTCATGGTGACCCAAGAGGTTCCTGAAGACTGGAAGAAAGCAAATGTCATCCCTACCCACAAGAAGGGCAAGAAAGAGGTACTGGGAACTGGCAGTCTGATCAGCCTCATCTCCATCCCTGGGAAAGTGAGGGAGCAACTAATTTGGGAAACTGTTTCCAGATACATGAGAAAACAGGTTGGCCAGAGAAGCTGTGGAATATTTACCAATGGAGATATTCAAAATCCAACAGGACATTGTACAGAGCAACCTATTCCAGCCAACCTTGTTTGTGCAGGGGGGGTTGGACTAGAAGGTCTCTAGAAGATCTCCAGAAGACCCTTTGAATCTCAACTACTCTGTGATTTCGTGAAGACAATGATCTATGCATCACATTGCAATTACCAGATCTAAGTGTGCTGAATTTGAAGACTTGAAGATCCAAGTCTCCTGTGGTGCTTTAAGAGCAGGAAGAGAGAAAAAGGACTTACTACTCTGTCTCTGTCACTCTGCAAGGAGGCCAGTGCCTTCTTCAGACTCTGCACTTCTGAAGAAGTGGTGGAAGTGCTCCCTTCTGCTCGTTGTTTCACTTCTTCAATCTTACGTGTTTTGTCCAATTCATTCAGCAGACGGTCTCGGTCATTCTGCAGGCTTGCCATAGCCTTGGAGAAAGATTTGACTTGGTTGGAAGAGCCTTCCAGTTCCAAAGACAAATGGAGAAGCTCATCATCTTTAGCTCTGAGCTGCTGATTAAGTTTCTCAATCTGGGCCAAGAGACCTCTTTCATCAACAGCCTTCTGCAATTCTGTCAGCTCAGACCTAACCATATCTCGGTCCCTGGCAGTGGAACATTGCTCCTCTTGTAGCTGAGCCATCTGTTTCTGAAGATTTTGTACTAGACTCTTTTGTTCCTCTAAGTCTGTGGAGTATTTCTGTTTCAAAACATGAAGCTCTTCATTGGCCTGGTCTCGACTATCCTGAAGAGAGCTCATGGACCTCCCAAAAGACTGAATTTGAGCTCTGAGATCTTTGTTTTCATCTGTGACCGCAAGCAATTTCTGTTCCATTTCCATCAAGTCCCGTGCCAACTCTGCTACTCTCTCTTCTGCTGTCTCTGTTTCGTTCCTCATTATCCCTGCATCATGATGCAGGTGCTTCAATTCCTTCCGAAGCCTGTCCTCGGCGTCTCCCACTCTCTTGGCTGCATCCCTTTGAACACATTCTAGCTCCCCCTCAAGTTCCGTTATTCTTTTCTGGGAGAGGGAAAGCTCGTGACTCAGTTCCTGTACCTCTTCCTCTCGAGCCTTCAGTTCTGCTTGACACTCCATGATGGCACTCCCCTCATGTAATGCTGCCATCTCACTCTGTACCCGGGACAGAGAGGACATAAGGGTTTCGATCTCTTGAGACATACTGACTTTATCCTCTGTCAAGGCTTCCATGCACTTCCTGAGATTGTCCTGAGTATGCTCGGACTCTTTCAGCTGTGTTTCTATGGTTACCTTCTCATTTTCCAGAGTTTGGATCCGCTGAAGCTGTATTTTGAGAAGTTGCTTCTGTTGGGAGTCCTTTATTGAAATCACTTGGTTAAGGTCTTCTCTGTACCGCACCAACTCTGCGTTCAGCTTGGCATTCTCAGAGTGGAGATCATCCATCTGGCTATGGAAACTTCTCATTTCTTCCTTGAGCTTGTTGTTTTCAGCAGCAGCCTCTTGAATTAGCTGGTCTTTTTCTAAGATTATAACAAGATGGCGTTCCTCAAGCTGCTTGTAGTCTCTCAGTATGCGGTCTCGGTCGTCCTGCAGAGATGACATGGACTTGGTGAAGGAGTCCAGTTGTGCCTTCTGCTGCTTACTTTCTTCTCTGCTTATCTTCATCTTTTCTGTGAGATGATCAAGTTTGTCAAGAAATTTGTTCTTCTCATTTTCCAAGGCTTTTTTATCTTCTTCCTCCTTAATTAGCCTACATTCCAACTCTTTCATCTCTTCAGAATGTTGCTGCTCTAATTCAGCTAGAGCAGCCATCACTGCTTCTTCTTTGGCAGACAGCAAACTCATGATCTTTTGATCTTTGGCACTGGTTTCTTCATGCAGCTTATTTGTTCGGTCCTTGGAAGCCTGCAGATCCGCTTCAAGCTGTTCACAGTCGAGTTTCAAATGCTGAATACTGGTCTCTTGTTCCTTGACCACAGTCCCCAGTTCTTCCCTGGCCAGCTCACACTTGGTGAAGGAATTCTGTAAGTCAGCCAGCTGGTCTCTCAGGCTGCTGATTTCTGACCGCAGTTCCTGCTGTTCATTCTGAGACTTGCTGTACAGTTCCTGAGACTCCTCAAGCCGAGTCAAAAGCTCTTTTTTTTCCTCCTGCAACATTTCACATGTCTTTTGATGATGCTGAATCTCCTTCCTGTAGTCAGCCTCCCAGTCTTTCTTGTTGTGTTCCAGCCTGAAAACAGAAAAGATAAAGTTGGTCAAAAATCCACGAAGTATCTCAGTATCTTAACCCACACGAACACTGTTTTTATACTAATTTAGAAAAGCCACAGAATTCATTTTACTTAAAGAAAGCAAGCTGGAAATAGCTCTCAATTTAAAATTCAAGCTATCTTTTAAAGTTCTGTACTACTGCCTGAAGGGAGTGGTGCCAGGGGAATATATTCTTTTAAAGTTGTTCACGTCAATAGTGAAAAAAATGGAGGCACTTAAACACTGAATGTTATCACCTCCTTTTCATTACATTACTTGTCTCATCTGTAGCTAGCAATAAAAACAACCCCACACCACCCCACAATGAAATTGCTGTTCAGATACCTTTGATGTCCATTTCATGCTCCAGCATGAAAAGATACGGCATATAAACTTTTTATAAAACAATTTTACTCATGTATGAGTGGTTTGGTTTTGAATTTTGGAAATACACAGATGTACATTTTGATAGGTTTCCATAACTCTATCTTCCCCATAAAATTTATTTTGGGATTAAACTGGAATTATGCATCCCAATACTCTCTTGACCTCTCAGTGCAACAACTCCATGCAAAAGAAACTAATTAATCTGAAATTTGAAAGACTCTAGATAGTAATCAGATGGTGAGTGCTTGTCACAGAGAACAGGTTTAACACTGGTATCCTAATGATGTGAAGAAGGACTATTTCAGATTGCTGATCACCCTGTGTCCTTGTGCAGACAACAAATACAAAGTAACCTTTTCCTGATAAACCTCCCCAACACGGCTTATTTACCTGGATATATGAGTCTGGAGTTCTTCCACACGCACAGTCATGTGTTTCATCTGGTCCTTTAGCACAACACAAGCTTCCTCTTTTGAACGTATTTCTTCTTCCTTCTTTTGAATAGTGTCAGTGAATTTTTTCTCCCATGTTTTTGATTCATCTATCACTCTATCCCTATCATCCTGAAGGGAAGACATGCTCCTGGTGAAGGCTGCAAGCTGGGCTAGTGTTTTGTTTAGACTGTCTTCCAGTTGCTTGGCTTCTTGATCCTTTGTCTTCAAGGAGTCCTGAAGTTCACCAACTGTTGTTTCCATGTGGTCTTTCTCCCTCTGCAACGCTGCCAGCTTTTCTTCCATGTTTTTTATTTCCTTTGAGTGCTTGTCTTTTTCCTGTTCGAGTCTTCTCTCAAAGTCCTCATCCTTTTTCTTCATTTGAATTTTAATTTTCTCCTTGTTTGTTTGCAACTCTTCTTTCACTTTGACACTCTCAGCTAGAACCCTTGCTGCCTCACTTTGAGTGTCATCCAACACTACTTTGCAGAGAGCAAGCTCTGCCTGGGCTTTCTTGGTGTCTTCAACTGCTTTTGCTGAAGTTTCTTTGGCTGCTTCTACCTCTTTCTGAGTCTCACTCTGCAGAAATTCCAGAGCTTTAACAGTTCTTTCTAAACTACTGTTCTTTTCCTGGCTTTTGATACAGTCCTTCTGCAGCTGACTAATCTCCTGCTGTTTCTGTTTCAGCAGCTCTTGAAGCTCCTTTATATGTGTGCTGCTTTCTCCTCTCCAGCTGTATTTTAGCTTTTCTACATATTCCTTTTGCTTTTCTGAACTTGCTTTGCTTTTCTCCTTTGCCATCTGACTTTTCTCCTCCTCCAGTTCATGCATCATTCTCTGCAAACTCTGAAGCTCATGTTTCAGTTGATCATTTTTGATTTGGAAGTCTGTTGCATCTTGCTGATAGTTTCCAATACTTCCATTAAGTTCTGCCAGCTGATTCATGAGCCTTTCTTCCAAGTCATCCTTCTCAGCCTCTAGCGCATCCTTCAGTGCTGTCATTCTGACCAGGTCATCTTTGGCTTTTTGGACCGTTTGCTCCATCTTTGCTACTGTAGCCTGCAGAGCATTCACTTCATGGACTTTCTCTTCCATTTGGTGCTCTAAAGCCCT
>WEIT01007500.1:57822-83367 GCA_013389985.1 Dryoscopus gambensis
GCAAAAGACACTTCAAGTCCATGATCTCTTGATTCAGAGACTCCTTTTCAGCCATTACTGTCTCAAGCTGAGTAGAAAGAAACTGGCATTCCCTCCTAGAGCTCTCCAGATCATCTTTCAGGCTACTGTTTGCAAAGCTCTCTCCAGTCCTGTGTAGCTCTCCATCTGTAAAATGCATCTCTGCTCTAAGCTTCTCATTCTCCTCCTCTAGTTCTAGGATCTTTTGTTGCTTTGATTTTGCAAATTTTCTCATTTTCTCCTTCATTCCATCAATTTCCTGTCCAGCTTCCTGTAGCTGCTTATCTGTTTCCTCTTTTTTTGCTTCAGCCCTTTTTAGCTGAATGAAAATTTCCTGCTTTTCCTGCCTAACAGTTTCCAACACACGCTGAATTCGCTCAGCCTCATTACTCACATTCTCATATGACTGCAGCAGAGTTTCATATTCTCCCTGAAGCTCCTTGTATTTCTCCTGCCACTCAGAACTCTCGGTGGCTTGAAAGCACTTCAATGATTCCAGCTCCTTCTCCAGTTTCTCTTTCTCTAGAACAACTCTGTCCAGACTAAGTGTAAGGTTTTTACAGCATCCATCAAGATTCTGATTTTCTCTAAGTACTTTATCAATTTCTGCTGTAAGTTTTTCTCGCTCTCCAGTGAGGCATGCTAACTTTTCTGTTAAGGTATCTGTTTCTTTAACATGGCCACATATTTGGCTTTCCATATTTGTCAGCTTGACAGAAAGATTGTCAATAGTGGTTTTAGCATTAGCCAACTCCTCTTTTAGAGATTTGCTCTCCTTTAGTGCCTCTTTTCTAGAGATAAGTGCAGCTTGCAACTTTCTCTGCATTTGACTCTTCTGTTTAGCTGCTTCTGCATTGTCCTCTTGCTTCTCCTGAATTTCATGCATCTCTGTTTGCAGTCGCTTGCTTTGTTCCTCATGCACCTGAGCCTGAGCTTCCAACTGACTACACAGCTTTTTGATGGAGTCCTCTTTTTCCAGCAATTGTGCCTGCACATTATTGAGAACTTCACTTTTCTCCTTCAACTGCCTGTTAAGAAATACCATTTCTTCATCCTTTTGATGCACAAGGATTTTCAAGTCTTCCAGACTGGCCACTCCAGAAATTTTTCCTTGACTCTCCTCCAATTCTGTCTGAAGACTTGCTCCCTTAGCTTCAGCTTGGTCAGAGGTTCTCTTTAGCCCTTCTATCTCCACAAACAACTGTGCTATGTGCTGTTGCAAATCAAAGATTAATTCTGACTTGTGAGCAAGTTCCCTTTGCATATGGCTGACGTTACATTCCAATTTCTCTTTCTCCATCTGCAATTTGTCAAGGTGTTCTTTAAACTCTTCCTCAGAAACATCTGCAACTTGTACAAGCTTGTTATTTGTTGTATCTTCGCCTTCCATGCATGAAGACTCCATCCCACCTTGACTCCCAAAAACACTCTCTGCTGATCTTTTCTGTTCTTGGAGTTGTCTGAGCTGAGCCTGGATGCTGTCCTTCTCTTTGCTTTGCTGATCAAATTGTTCTTGCAGGATGTTGTAATCATCTTTCTGCTGTTTCAGTTGTTCTCTGTGATGCCTGTCTTTTTCTTGAGCCTTTTTTATAGTGTCTTTACGAGATACCAGAGCTTCTTGAAGTTTTTTGTGAAGTTGTTCTTTTTCTTGTTCAAGAACCGAAATCCTTTCTTTAAGAGCAGATTTTTGAACTTCTTCCAGATTTGAACCTCCTGAACTATGTTTTTCATTTTCTTCATCATCTTCTGGGCTTTCACTGCTTTCAGTTACTTTGCCAGGAATTATCTGATGCTTTATGATTTCATCTTTAACTGAAACAGCGTTTGCCTTACCTTGCAAGCTTTGCCTCATTTCCTCAATCACTGCCTGCAGTCGCGCTTCAGTAGTTTCTTTATCCTGCAGGTCCTTCCGGATACTCTGCAACTCAGATTCCTTTTCAGAAAGCAGCTGAATTAGATAGTCCTCACTGGGCTGGTTTTCAAGACTCACTTCTTTGCTGACTGGGCTTCTCATGTTTTCTTGCCCTGCAGCTGCCCGAGCCACTGAGGTTTCTGATTCTTGTCCTCTACTCAGTTGTTCTAATTCATTCTCCAATTTGGTAACCTTCTTCAGAAGCTCCTTCCTGTTCACAAGTGCAGCTTGCAGCTTCCGCTTTACTTGCTCATTTTCTTTTCTCAGAAGTTCAACTTGATTTATTAATTCCTCATTTTCTTTACTCGCTGGTTCTGTCTCATTCTGCTGCTCGGATGCCCCACATTTCAGACACGTATCTTTTGCTCCTATGTTCTGTTCTTTTTCTTCCTGGGCTTTTAATAACAGACTTGTTTGCTCCTTAAGACTCTTCAGTTCATTTCCTAGAGAAAATTTCTCTTCGTTCAGCAGAACCATTTTCTCAGACATGCTGACACTGATCTCTGCCATCTGTTGGTCCTTTTCCAGCAAGGCTTGTTGCAGGCTCTCTATAGACCTGGTGTGCTCAGCAACAAGCTGTTCTAGGCTTTCTGCCTCGTGTCCCTTTAAGGCTAACTTGTGGGAAAGCTCTTCCATCTCTGCTGTATTCTTCTTCAAAAGTTGTCCTAGATCAAGTACTTCACATTCCTTTGTCTCAACCTGGCTTCTCAGATCCTTTATTTGCATATCCTGGTCAGAAAGCTGATGTTGTGCTTCATCCAAGTCCTTTTGCAAAGCTTCAATTTTTATATCCTTCGATTTAAATTCATTTTTAAGGCTCTGGATTTGCTCTCTTAGAAGACTGCTTTGACTGTCTGACAGTCTCTGCTTTTCTGAAAGAGCTAGATCTTCCTCCAGTTGCTTCACTTGCTCCTTCAGTTCTGTTATGGTAGAAAGTTCTTTCACCTGACACAAGAGCTGATGTTGTTCTTCAGTCAAAACACAAAATGTACTGTCAGAATCCTCTCTTTTTTTTCTGTATTTCTCAGCCAACTGGTTTAGCCTATTTATCTCTGCACATTTTTCTCCTAGATCCTTCCTAAAGGATTCCTCTGATTTCTGCAGAATTATTTGCAGTTCTGTAATTTGGTTTTGTAACTTTATCAGTTCTTGAGATTGAGAGGTGCTAGGCTCTGGATCTGCTGTAGAAACTCCTTGCATTGCCTCCACCTTACTTCTGCAGGGGACAGGGCTTCCCTGAGGCTCTTCTTGAAGACTGATTCCATTTTCCTGAAGAAAGCCAATTTGCTGCGTTTCTATTTCTCTCAGCAATGAGACACTCTGTGTTTCAGACACCTGATCTTTCCTCTCCAGACACTGTATCTGTGAATTCTCTTCCAGCTGGTTAGCTTCTGTTTGGCTGCCTGTAGAAGTTTGGCCACTGGGGCCCTTGAGCTGGCTTTTCAGAAAAGTTATTTCTTCTTGGGCTTCTTGCAGTTCGAGCAGCAAAACTGACAGCTCTTTCTGTTTCTCTGCAGCAATATATTCTAGAATTCCAGGTGGACAACTTTCCTCAGTAAACTGCTTGCTTCCACTGGTAAAGCCATCTGTTCCTGCCTGAGAGAAAATAGCAGGTATCATTTTTCCTTTGAATCTTGTGAAAGGGCCACTTTTGGAAGTATCTGCTTTCCACATTTTGTAGCTTTTGTAGCTTTCTCAAGCTGGCTTCTGCAATAAATAGAAGCCTCGCTAACAATAGGGGGACTCTGTCTTGGCAGTGGGGAGTGGACTAGGTGACATCCAGAGGTCCCTTCCAACCCCAGCTATTCTGTGATTCTGTGACTTCCCAGGTCACTTCTGCTAATTTCAGTTTCTAAAGTTGCATCATGAAAGATTCTGGCTCTAGGATCAGACCATAAGGGCAACTTCCTATTCCCTATTTCCCCTTCCCTTTCGATAGCGAGATAGTATGACTCTGAAGTGTTTAAGCTTTCCTGTGATTCTCACAAGCCCTCTAGTGTACTTATCTAGCCACATTTTCGTGGCATCCTATTCATAGTCTTTGAATAAGGAGGTTTTGTCTATTCTAGCTGTCCATTTAACATGGCACAGAAGCAGGAGAGAAGCCCATATTCCAATCTGTGTCCATGTCCAAAGTGAAAGCACTAGACAAAGCACCTGGAACAAAGTTACTGGCTTTTTCCAAGTAACTGTCTTAAGGTTTCTTCCCATCCCCCAAAACAGATTACAAAAGAAAAGCAGTCACAAATCCTCCCCAAAAAGCTTGGATCAACAGCCCACCAATAAGTCAACACACTGTGTTGTAAAGGCTGTTCATCAGTTTGGAGGGCAATTTATGGGGAACCGTTAACGGAGAGCTGCTCTTAAAAAGTCTGCTGTCGTAATGCAACAACCACTTTAAGTCACAGGAGGTTAAAAAAAGCCAACTCTTTGGGGCTTTTAAACTAAATTAAAGTTTTCATATCTAAAAATGCATACAATACCGAAACCAAAAGGGTTTTGGACTACATTTGTACCTCAGAGACCACGAAAGTGTCATCAAAGGGCTTTTGCACTTCAGAATTCACCAGCTCTCCTGACACACCTAGTGATAAAAGGTACACTGGTCACCATCAGTGTAACAACTTGCAGGTAAAGTCAGCAGGTGAGTGAAGGGACAATAAATGGGACTGGAGCTTCTATAGAAGGTGAGAAAAGACCAAAAAAAACCCCCAAAAAACGCAGCAAACCAAGCACACAAAAAAACCAACCCAGAGTCTGAGTCTGTGCAGTGCACAGACATCCTGTTGTGGTTTAACCCCAGCCAGCAATTCAGACCCTGCAGCTGCAATACGGCTCTGTGCCAACTCCCTGTGTTTGCTGCATTCTGGCATCACCTGTACACAGCACTTCTGACCCCTGCAGAAGGGTGAAGAGCAAAGAGACAAGTAAACCAGGTAATAGATTGATTTGACCGGTTTTTTTTTCATGTGGGATGCAGGCGGGAACTAATTACAGACACAAAAAGAAATTTACTGGCTTGCAGAGAAAAACACAATTCTTCATTTTATCTTAATTCTCTTCTGTGCCTTACACATCAGTCTTTGCATCTACAAATGCACTCATTCAAACCCTTCTCTCTTTCTAACCTTAGCAACCACTTTTTTTTTCTGTTCTGGTATATTCTACCCATCCCACATTAGAATGTTCTCTTCTACCTCATGTAAATCTCTTCTACCTTCTGTAGATTATCATGTTTAGATTCTGACCTCAGAGCTTCTCTTTCTAAATCATTTTAAGATTTGTCCCTGAAACTTCTCAAATTTCCACAATTTTCTTGTCACATGCCTTATTCTGTGTCCTCACCTGTAGAAGCAGAAGAGCAGTCTACACAAAAGGCTGGAGCTTCCACAGTCTTCAAGTCTTGCAATTTTGCCTCACCACCAATATTCTTATTCTGTGGGTTGAAGAAAAAACACTGAGCTTTGAGCCAGGGTCCTGGTATGAGAAGACAGCTCTCTCAGCTGTCTACTGCTCTGCCAAGCTCTAACTAAACCTATCGGTCCCAACTTCGGACACAACTCTGAAGCCTAAGGAAAATAAATAAATAAATAATAAAAAAGAGAGATTGGTTTTGATGTTAAGCAATAGACTAAAATATATCTCACCAGATTAATATATCAATTGATGCAATGATTTAAATAACTTCCTTCCCACCCTGTGATGATTTCTCTTCCATCTTCACTACTTCAAAAGGACTAACTACAGTATCATAACCTTTCACTGACCGCTGAAGCAGAGAAGGTGAGAAGTCACGTGTCTGTCAGTCTATGCCTCATTCCTCCAGCAGATAAAGAACCTGGAGTCTTCCCAATAAAGTTTTGCTAGTCTCTACCACACAAACAAACCAATAACCCCACAAGAACCTTTTAACTGCTAGATGGCCTTAACCTGGATTTAGGTAACTACATAACTTGGCCTAAAGCCATGAGTCAGGTGCACAAATGGTAGGAATAGCTTTCCAAGTGTAAAAACTTGGATGCAAGCTATTTAGCTGGACTCTTTTTATAATGAAGACATTGAAACGGACAATTCCAGGGTTGTTTTCATTGAACCATTTTTAACATCCACCTTGTTCCAGGTGAGTCATATGCTAAATAACCTGTTTTTTCCACTGTCTATAAAGGGGCGGTAGAAAATAGTTCAAATGCTTATATCTGCCCTTGAAAAGACTACGTGTGTTTGTGTGTGTGTGTGTGTGCGTACTCCCACTGATCTACCAGCTCACAGCTTGACTGCAGGCAGTTGGAAGGCAAGGGTCTGAGTCAAGCAGGATGAGTGACTCAAAATGTTTCTCCAGTTCCAGTGAGTCCCAAATATCAACCTTTACCTTAATACTTCACAGTAATGTACAAACCCTCTGATAGAGAGGAATGAATTAGATAAAACACAGCATTAACCTTCCCCCTGTGGACAGGATGGGCCAGCAGAGCAGGCTGCAAAGAGCCAAAACTTGCTCTAAGCTAACAATCGGTCCCACAGCAAATCCTCAGTACAGATACACAGAGGCTGTCATCTCCCTCCCCATGCTGAGGGTAAAGCCAATCCTGCATTCTCCCCAACAATAGCCTGACTGAACTTGTACCTGCAGCTGTCCACAAGGACAGTGCCCACCTGTTTCCCACTCAAGGAGCACACAGCTCCCCCCGGTCGGTCAGCCAGGTGCCCATCAGGGCAGTGGGACTGGACAGGGCCTGTTTGAAAGGGCTCTTATATAATGACAGCTGAGCCTTTGGAATTGTATTTCCAGAGACTGGTCTCAGTTTAGCCTATGGTTTTGCTGAAAAACTAACTCACAAGAGGCAGAAAATAGCACAAATATGGATTGCATGGATGAAGGACACAAGAAATCCACACAGCCAGCAAAGGGAAACACAGTCTGTTATGGACACAGTGCAAGCAGTATTTGGAAGCTATTTCTGTCTTTCACCATTAATCCAGTTAATAATAACCTTCCAAAGAGGATTGGTAAAAAAGACCATGACAGCTTAGCTGTTTTAAGGCCAGTCCTTGACCCATTTTAGTTTTAGCTTATTTCAGCTGCTTAATGATTACCTGTTCTGCATCTTCTGTGACCATCACAGCTTCCTGCTGAGGCTCCTGGAGAACAAGCTGCAAATGTGGTAGTTCTGAAACATGCAAACACAAAAAATTTTTTCGAAAATTAAGACTTTGCTTTAGACAGAAACAGGATATTCTTCCAGAAGCTTTAGAGAAAGGACACATGGCTCTTAACACTTAATGTAGTGGAGCTATGTAACACTGTCATTGGACAATGTGGATTTGGTTTTTTTAGAGGCAACCACATAACCAACATGCTGCTTTAAGCAGCTTTTAGAAAAGAACAATTGTTGTCATACAGACATACTGAAAGACAGGTAATAGAGATTCAAGTTTTAAGAAACATTTTTATAAAGGAGAGGAAAGAAAGAACTACTGTAGCAAAATGTTTCAAATTTCATTTGGAAAAAATAAAATGAGAAATAGTTATAAATGTACAAGAAAAATACATTCTGTAAGTCATCTCAGTTCTAATTAATGCATTAGGTGATGTCTCAGCTTTTTAGTACAGGAGCCAGTAAAGCAATGGATACTATGTCTTCCCCAGATATACCAACTTAAAAGCATTAAAAAACAGGCCCATTTTTGTAGACACATTAACTACTAATGATGGTATGAAAAACATGTTATTATATATGCAAAATAAAATTCAAGACCAAGCTGAACAGTTCTCTTAGGGGTACAAATTTCTGTACTTTTCACTTCTGAGAATACAGAGAAGACACACATACCATCAACATACAGTACAAGGTTTTCTTCTGTACCCCTTTAAACACTTTTCTACATACAATTGATTATACAAAACTGTATTTGCTAAGTATTATGGAAGTTGAGGAAGCTGAAATGAATCAGTTTTGTGAATTCTAACAATTGGAAGGCAGTCTGAGTTTTCTGAGATAATGGCTTTCCTTTATTGATTCATCCCATACTGTAGTCTTTCCACCAACTGAACTATGGAAAGCCTCATACAGTATTCCCTTACGTAGCAGGAGGAGAGACCTTCAATCACTCAAAGAGCTGCCTCAAGAAAAGTTCAAGGAATTCATATGGATGTAAAGAAAGTTACAGATATTCTCCTATATGCACTGCTAAACCCGTGGAAATGGAAACACTACAAGGATTTTGAGAATCTTTACATTTCAAACAACGACAGCTTGAAATTTGAAGGCATTTGTTGAGGTCTGCTTGAAAAGCATCAGAAATTGCAAAATATAAGGTAACTATCTCTAAATCCTTATTTCATTCTATTTAAGTTAGGAATGGATTACGGTGGGCAGTTTTAGGCATCTCACTTTAGTTAAGACTGACAGTTCATGGGACAAAAAGGAGTAACAAAGTATTTAGAACCTATAGAGCAGACTTAAAAGATGATAATTTTTTATGCTTCATTTAGTATTTTGGTAGTTTTTAAAAAGAAATTACATCTCCCAGTGTTTAAGATCTAAAAAAAATGTCAGCAATCAAGTGTTCAACACACCCACTAGAAACAGAATTATAACAACAACAACAGCAGCTTGTTTTGAAGTAAACATGCAGCTAAACATGCCCTAGGAAAGATGGTTTTAGTAATGTGATAGTGAAGCTCTGAGTCACTGCATTTTTCAGGTGGAATTCCTTTCAGCAGAGGGAGGAACTGCTTTTCAAGAAAGCTGATTAAAGTTTTCCAGGTGCATTTTAGATGTACTCAATTGTAACTTGGGGCATGATATCAGATTGAAAGCTGGATTTCTGTAAGGCCTTTGATATGGTCTCCCCAACACCCTTGTCACTAAATTGCCGAGATACAGATTTGACAGGTGGACTGTTAGGTGGGGTAAGGAACTGGCTGCATGCAAAGAGTTGCAGTCAACGGCTCAACATCCAAGTGGAGACCAGGTCCCACAAAAGTCCATACTGGGACTGGTACTGTTTAGTGTCTTAACTGCTGACAGAGACAGTCACATGGAGTGCACCCTCGGCACACCTGCAGGTGACACCAAGCTGAGCGGCTGATTTTGCTGGAGGGACATGATACTGTCCAGAGGGACCTGGACACGCCTGAGGAATGCAGCCATGCGGCCCTTGTGCAGAGCAAGGTTTAATAAGGCCAAGTGCAAGGCCCTACACCTGGGCAGGGGCAATCCCCAGTACCAGCACAGATTGCAGGGTGAATGGATTGAAAACAGGCTACAGAGGATGACTTTGGGATTCTGGTAAAGTAAAAATTGGACAGGAGCTGGTAGTGTGTGCCTACAGGCCCAAAAGCCAACTATATCCTGGGCTGCACCAAAAGAGGTGTGGGCAGCAGGATGAGGGAGACAATTCTCACCCTCTCCTCTGCTTTTGCGAGACCCCACTCAGAGCACTGTGTCCGTTTCTGGGGTTCCCCTGTACAAAACAGACGTGGATGTGTCGGAGTGAGTCCAGAAGAAACCACAAAAATGATCAGAGGGCTGGAACATGTCTCTGATGAAGAAAGGCTGAGAGAGTTGTGGTTGTTCAGCCCGGAGAAGAAAGGCTCCAGGGAGGCCTTACTGCACCCTTTCAAGAGGGCTGCTTCTCTCTGGGTTGCCCAGAGAAGCTGTCAGTTGCCCCATCACTGGCCATGTTCAAGGTCAAGTTGGATGGGGCTCTGAGCAACCTGACCTGGTTAAGGATGTCCCTGCTCAGGGCAGGGGGGATGGACCAGATGATCTTTATGAGTTCTTCCAACCCAAACCATGCCATGATTCTAAACAATGTCTTGAAGTCCATTAAAGACCTCCATCTGTGAGATCGTGGAACAAAAAAAGAGAAAGAAGATGTTCTAGGACTGTAGGAATCTGGATTATTGGTCTTTATTCCCCCACCAGGATTCTTATGAAGAGGTTCTATCTTTGAATGACAGGAAGCTAAAGGAATCTATTTCTCAAAAATCAAGACAGCCTACTGTCATAGTGCACCAGACGCTAGAGTAAACACATGAGAGGATCCATTGTTTTATAGTACAATTCTGATAGAGTTGTGATATTGCTGCTACCAGTCTACATGACGAGACACTCAAAACCAGTGTAACTGTCTGGGTTTTTTTTATAGGGGGTGGCATATGGGCCCCCTACTGTTTCAGCAAAAGCTATCAAAAATACCGCCCCCAGAAGTACCACCTGCAGATTGCCAGCATTTTGTACTGGGGAAAGCTACCACTTCAGCTATATCTTATTTGTACAAACTAATTCTAGAATGATTCTTAAATATATTAAAAATATTAAAATAGGTAAGGTAATCATACAACCTTCTGCCTTCTGTCCTTCCAAGTTTTCTGTGGGTAGGAATGAAGTTTCATCCTGGTCTTCCTGATCTATTATTTTTTCCTGTGAAGTTGATTCATCCTGTTTAAACAGGAGAGAGGGGAGAAAGATAAATTTTAACACTGTTTCTAAATACATATTACTATTTGATCATTTGGTTAACTTAAAAAAAAAAATCAATTGGCAACTTTTAAATTACTCAAATTGACTTCTACTTCTTTCCAGGCTTCTGTAGTCATAACATGCCTGCCCATCAGCTGAGAGAACTAACAAAAGCCTCTCTCAAGCAATGCATGATTTAAAAAAAGGAATTCTAGACATTTAATTTGGCTTCAGTTCCTAAATATACCAGAAAGATTAATGAGAATCATTTGAAAATATCATACCTGCTGCTTCAGTTCAGAGAGCTGCACTTGTGGCTGGGATTTCAGCTCATCCTGATAGCAAACAAATTCTTCAGATTTCTGTACAAGTTCATCTAACAGAGGGGAAAAAGGGGAGTTAAGGGATGTTCTTGTCTTTTTTGCCAAACTACATCCATTTTACACACATGCACAATAGTTTACGAAATTGCTTATCTCTTAGTCACTGCTTCAGCTTTGGGCCATAAAGGAGCTAGAAGAAAATCAATTTGAAATAAGAGCTTGAGGCAAGATCAACGTCATTATTTATAACACAGGTCTATGGGGGAATTGGTAGTTTTCTTTTCTTGGTTATTTTACTTATAATTTCAGTAGAAATTCAGACTGTGAAGAACGTGGCACATCTAAAAAAGACTTACATAAGTTGATGGAAGAAATCCAATAAATAAATAAAACTAACTAAAAAATACAGCTCAAGAAACCCGTAAGCCTCAAAAGATGAGAGGCTGCGATAGTACACAAGCAAAGCACCACATATGCTGCCCCACGCTTCTGCTCCTCTTGCAGCTGGCAAAGACAGAACGGTGACATCAAACTCGACCCCCTTAGTCTGAGACAGCACCACCACTCCTATGTTCCTGTGCAATTAGGAATTGTTATACCAGACATTCTTACGAGCTGTTATAAAAACAAAGCCAAAGAGAAGGCAACCCAGCGATACTCAGGCTCCCGAGAACCTGCTCCACCTAACTGCCACGCTTGCTCACCCAGCGGTCCGTGTGCTGTAGCTCCATGTTCCACAGATGGCACCAAGAGCTGGCCAATGTCCTGTTTCAGCTGGTCCTTCTCAGCTCCGAGGGCAGCACGGCCACATTGCAGCTCTTGCTCAGACACCGTAAGACAACGGATCAGATGGTTTTTGTCTTCCACCTCCAGCCTGTGTTCCTGTTCCAGGTCTTTATACTTCACCTCTAGTTCAGCTTGTGCTCTTCTTGCCTCCTCCAGCTGTTCTGAGAGATGCTGCACCTCCTCCTGCAAGCGATGGGAAGACAGCTTCCTCTCAGCTAGTTCCAACTCCATCTTCTCCTTGAGATCCTGAGAACCTTGTCTCTCTGCTTCTAGCACATCCCTCATGGAGCGTAGATCCACTTCCATCTTCTGGCACTGATCTAGGAGTGTCTGTAAAGTGATACAGAAATTAATTTCTCTTTCAGCTAGTTAAATACCTTGAAAAAGCAAAGTACCTGAATTATATTTTAAGGTTTTCATTAAATCCTTTAAAAAAGCCTGAATAGCAGAAGAGAGGAAACAAACATGTCAGAATTTTCAATTTATTAGAAAGAAACTGCTCCACTATTTGGGAATTGCAAGAAAGCAATGCTGGGAGAAACAACTCATCGTTGTGGTAAAGAAAAGGTAAGTCTTAATTTAGAGGGAAGAAGCAATAGAACAGTGGCCAGGAGTTCTGTTTTAGAAGAAACCAAACTTCCCAAAAAGGGGACGAAGGGCTACAACAAATGAGAGAGATCTCAACAGTTACGGAGTAGAATTAAAAAAGAGCAGAACAAAAGTGTGTATGTTAAAGGAAAATGCTGAAATATGAATCTGGAGGTAACAGAGGGCTCCACACAGTACCCGCTGCTTTAAGGAAGATCTCAGAAGGCTGGTCGACACTGACCAGAGATTTAAGGTGACCAAGAGACAGAAACAGACCTTACACTTGCCCAAGCTCCTGTTGTCAAACTTCCTCCTCCTGGAGCTGTGGACAGTCAGCATAACTAATTTCAGAAGGAGTCTGATGAGGAGCTCCTTTTACTTTATGGGTAGGAAGAGAAGCTTCAGCCACATGGCCTCACGTTTGTACCTATACCAGGTCTCCTTCAGACCACAGAATGTATGAGGGAAGTCAAAGACACCGAGGAGGAGTCAAGGAAGCCCAACAACCATGTTGTTAAGATATCCACGCCACCACCTCATGATACACCCTGCTGAGCAACGCAGTCAGTAGTGAGTACAAGTCAGCTCACTGAGGTTCTTTACATCTTCCTGGTAGTAAGAGGACCCAGCATTGTGCCCGGCTGGGACACAGAGGAAAAGAAAATATGTGTGGCACAAGTGTGAAAAAATGATCAAAGTGAGGTTCAGCATTAGACTGGCTGGAGATCATTCAGCCTACGAATATGAGACTGATTCAGTGTAAGACTCTTCTAAAGGGATAGAGAATTTTCAGAAGTTCAGATATTGGAAAAACTCATCCTCTATCTGCAAGCCAACCTTTTAAGAGGTTGTGTACCTAATCCTGTCTCAAGGAGCACATATATATAGTCATATATGCACAGACTTAATCTCGTCCTCTTCACACTTTAAACTGATGAAGTGAGAGCCAATCCCACTCCACAAGTTGTGTCACCATATAAGCAAGTTCTCAGCAAGACATACCAGCAAAGAACATCTGTTTCTGCTCTGATCTGGCCTGGACACTGCAGTCCAGAAACACTGAGGCTTCAGCAGCACCATGTTAGGCACTTCTGCTTTTGGCAAAGGTTTGTGTATTTGGCTTTGAAAGTATAGTCAGCAGTATGGGTATGGATAGATGTAGACCCTGCCCACTTGCCCAGAACGTGCATCTTTAGAGCTGGCAGCTGCAGCACCCCACAGTCTGGCTGTACCTGCTGCAAGCTGTGCAGACAGATATGCAGCTCTAACACGCAACCTGAGGGGGGCTCCAGCTGATTTCATGACGGAAATCTGATGCCAAAAAATCCTAATCTGGTAATTTCTGAGCTACTGATGAAGGACTCACCCACCACACATACACACACAGACACACAGAGTACATCAATAAAAAGCACAACCAGGTACCTGGTTTTGTTTTTCAGCAGTGTGTAACTCCTGCTGCAGCAATTCTACCACCTGAGTTCGTCCTAACAGAGCTGCTTCCTGCTCCTCGAGCTTTCTCTGGAGTGCACGCAGGTTCTGTGAGAGAGACAAGGCCGTTCCAGAACTGGGAAGGCTAATGTAAGTTTAGATTCCCAGGTTTCATTGATACACCTCGTTTTGGTAACACGGTTACTTTAATAGCCTGAATTACTTCATTTTTGCTGACACCAATTCTGAAGCTCTGGTGCAGTAGGAAGAGTTCACATTGCTTCATGAATAGTGAACTGGAGCACAATAATTTAATACTTTTTTCAACTGTTATTTCTCTTCAACTGATAGCAAACCAGCAGATTGAGGCTAGGACTCAAAGTCCCAACTAGCATTCTAAAAAAGGCCAAACAACCAAAGCATCTTCCTTCTTATTCCTTCTGAGTTACTTTAATGAGAACTGTTCTTTCAGAGTGTCTTCTGGTAAAATTCCTTTTTCTTCCTCCTCCCATGATACGATTATTATATCAAATATACCTGTTGCATCTCTACTTCCAGATCTGACTGGACCGCCATGTTCAGCAATTCAGCTCGATGCTGCTTCACATGCTCTTCCAGGAGAGCTTCCTTCTCCTGAATCACTTCCTGCAGGGAACTCAGCTGAAACCATAAGCCACAAAATAAAAACAAACCAACAAGGTTATGAACCTGACAGACACACAGGCTTGCTTTCACAATGCATCAGCATATTGTGTGTGTGATGGAGTTCTCAGCTTGACAATCCTATACATCACCTTGGTCAAATGGTATTTTTGCCTGGTGTCTTTATCCTACTAATATTTGTATATTAACTGATAATATTTCAGATCCCAGAAAACAAAAACCATAGAATTTAATCTACAAAGATGCAGAATTACTATATAATTAACAGTTCATAAAACTTCTGGGGTTTTAATTGTATAGGATGCAGCCCAATTCACAGTTCAAACGCTAAACCTGCAATTCAGAGTATTAACAAAAATCTTTCCATAAATAATTACAACGTAACATTAAAGCTGTTACATTCTGCGATAAGCGGCTGTCCTGCACACGCACAGCAGAACACAGACAGGCAATGACAGGCCTGGCAGCTGGACGAACACTCTACCCCAGCTACTGCAAAACCCATCACAGAACAGTAAGGGCAGACAGGGAAGAACCCAAATTCTGACTCAGAGGAAGGGACGCCCTATCCAGGCCCTTCCAGGAACTGTCTCCCCCCTCCTCAGAGAGCCATCAGTCCCACTGTCCAAGGGTTAAACCCACCTTTTACCTGCAGAGCACCCTTTGCACCAAGGGTGGTTCTGGCCTGGGGGTAGAAGATGGGGGGCAGGCGAAGACCATTTGGAGATCGTGATAGACTTATGTAATGTTTAGAGGAGGAAACAAAGGCAGTGAAATTGATGGACCTGGGCAACTTGAGGAGGACTAAAACTGAAAAAATTGGGGTAAGGGAACTGAAGACCAGCTGTGTAAGCACTGTTCTATTCTATCATACTAGTCTAAGCAGTGAGGTGGGAAACACACAGTGATTAACAGAAAAAAATGTCTGTACCTGTGCTGCATACTTGATTTCAGCATCTTTCAGATTCACTTTTGCTACAGCCAGCTGTTTCTTCAGGTCCTGAACAGTCTCCTCTCGCTCCCTGAGCTGCTCTTTCAGTACTTCCACTTCCTCTCTGTGCCCTTCACCTGTGCTTTCGTTTTTCTGACATTGCAAGAGGAAACAAGTGGGAAGAAGAGAAACAGAAGAAAGTAAACATATCAGTATTATTGGTTAATAAATTAAATAAATTAATTAATTTAAAAAAATACACTAGGATGCTACTGCACTCTTGACTCCTAATCAGATGCTTATTTTTACTACATTGCTTCATTTCTTAACTTTACATTTCTTTTGTTTCTTTAAATGAAGTTGTCCTATGTTAAGTAACTATTTTCCCTATTTTTGTGTAGATATGCACAAGACGCCTTTAACTGGGAGGCATCAAAGCACTTGGAACAGCTAACAGTCCATGACTGCTCACTATATAAACTAAGGCAAATTAGATTATGAAATACATTATAATACATAATTTATGATATGACTATCCTGATTTGTGAGGCTTTTTAACATCACAGATTTATCTAATACCAGAAATAAAAACATTTTAAAATTAGTTATAGAATAATATTCTCCATGTGACAAAGGGGTAGACATTTTAGACTACAGAAAATGCCCATGGAAATCTCTTTAGACCACAGGATTAATAGCAATGAACTTATTAGATGTAAGCAAAGGGAATAGGCAAACAATTACCAGTTGTACTCCATTCTGAAGCACTTGAATCCTCTGTTTATGACCATGAAATATAAACAGCATTTCACATGAAAATTTAGCTTAGGCTGTGTCTACTCAGACAAACTAGCATACTACACCTGCACTCTTCTCTCTGTCTCTCAACCACCTGGGTGAAGGCAGGCCCCTGAACCCACAGATGTGCTTCACACGTGGGTCAGGGCAGGTCCCTCACACTACCCATCACTGAGCAGACAAACCCACTCCACATTCTCATCTCAGCACTTCAGCTACTGTGAGCGCTCAGTGCTGGGTATTTTGTACTGAATATATATATAAAATGCATCTCTTTCATTTTATTTGTGACAGGTATTGAGTCAAATACCACCAATAACACAAGAATTCTACAGAGTATTTATGTTCTTAAACCTATTCTGGAAAAAATTATGAAGGCTTTTAAAAGTACTTATAAATCAGTGTAATAAGAATAAGAGGCTACCGTTCCTCAAAAGATGTTTCACCTACAGAGAAGGTCTTTGGCAGGAAGTAGAAGAGACAGACAAGGAAGCTTCAATTGCACTTAAGTTTAGAAATAGAACAGGATAGAAAAATAAAGAACAGAAATGCAGGAAGCTCTAAGAAGCCAGGGATATACATAACTTATAAGACTGGGGCAGAGGAGTTGCTAGGGGGGAAGACGGGTGGATTAGTTTGCTTACTTGTAATTAGCTCTCAGGATTGATATTTACAGTCGGATTTGGAAAAGCCTCTTACACTGGCCATTACACAGAGTGCCACAATTAAGGGCAGCACCACAGCCATAAAGTTCCCAGAGCTCAAGCTTTTAAATACTATGTTTTTACAAAATGTATAAGCTCTTATATCTGAACATAATTTATCTTTACCCACTTGAAAAGTTTGAGAGGAGCCTCAATTGTTCTGTATGCAAATACTATCTGATAGAAAGAGATAAGCTGATATTTCCATTCTTCTCAAAATAAGGCACTCTGCTAAAAGCCCAGGAAGCAACGGTACTAATTAGATATTTAAAATACAGCCTTCCCATAGGGCCCACATCATAGAGAGGAAAAAACCAGCCCTTTGCTAATGTTCAATACTTCGGCACAACACGCAACCCTAACCTAGAATTTTCACCTTCAAATGGCAGGGTACCTGTCTAGGAAATACCCCCATTACTCAAGACAGCATCTACTTGGAGAAGTAAGTGTAAATAGAGTACTCTGTAGCTCCTCAGTAGGTCTAACCTTGCAAGAAAGAAGCTAGTGGTTTCTGGGTCAAATACATAACATTGCAGGTAACTGCCCTAACATAATTTCACTCAGTGTTCTAACCCAAACCAAATAAGACTGTGGTCCATACCATATCCATTGGAGACTGTCAAGCCCTCATTCCTCTAATTAGAAGGCCATTTTTCTTAATGGCTATTTTACATTCATCCATTCACCTGCATTATCCTTTAACAGTTCTCCCACTTCCTTGATGCTCACCTTCCTCATACAACTGTAGAAAAAAAGATGTTTCCTCTCTGACTTTGATTGACTAAATAACCAAGCTATTTGAGTGTCTCCCAAGTGCAGCTACTAACACGATGGGAGAACAGAAAGTCTCTTGCTGCTCTCAGAATTTCTCTTTCCTGATTCCAAGTGAGCAGAACATCACAACACTCCACAAAAGGCCTTGCCACTCTCAGTAGAATAGCTAGAACAGTATGTAAAAAAGATAAGGCCTCTTTTTCAAATCTATATTGCACCAATTAACTGATGATAAGCCTTCTCTCATTTTGCCTTCTTCAACTGATAAGTTTGAATTTTGAAGCAAGAACACTCACCAGTCCTCAACAGCAAGTCTACACAAAGTCATGTAACGGCACATGGCTGTTACACACACATGCTGCATATAGACAAGCTAAAAAAGAGCCTCAGCACCAGCACAGCTATGTCAATCGACACAGCTAAACAGCCTCCATGGTCTTCACTGGCCTCTGCAGCCAGGGACTGTTGCTCATGACCTTGCAGTATGCAGCGTCATGACACCAGAAACGCTTAATCGTGCACTTGTTAAATTTTGCTTTATTTTTCTATTATGTCAATCCTTGAGATCACCCAATTCTTCATGTATGAAACCAGATGGTGCTTTGCACTGAGAAAGATTCTCGAGTTGGTATTGTGAATTACAGAAGCACATTTCTATGATTTTATGATGCTCCTAATCAAAAATAGTCAGCACAAGTCATAGAACCAATCTTCACTTTGTTAGTAGTCACCTCGCATCTGACAGCTCTCACATGCACCTTTTATTGTTTCCTACAATATTTTAATATTTTTTCAATGTCTGAAATAGCCTTTATGTTCTCTGGTTTAATGAACATCATCCAATGTCTGGAAACCATTTTGGACTTCTATCCCATTTCCATTGAGTAATATTACCAACTTTTTAAAGACAACATTGTTCTGCTGATCACATAGTTAAGCTTTCAAAAATTACCAGCTCCAATGGGAGCTTCTAGTAAGTAGCTAACAGCCTCTTTAATGTCTTCATAGAGGACACTTTCCCCTCAGTTTTTACCTAGTGTTACACAAATATGGTTTGTCAAACATAAAACTTTATGATGGCTCAGGAAGCTACACGACCGGAAAAAATAGATATTTATTTTTTTGTATTTAAGTTGCTGCCTTCCAGTTTCAATGACCTCCTTACCTCTTTGTTCTCATACTCTGGCCAACTTTTGCTGTACTGACATAACAGGTAATATTTTGAAACTCATAGCTCAGACAGACACACAGTTTCTGCAGGAAAGAGCTTGGCTACAATGGATTACCAAAGTAATGCAAAGGGAAACTAGCCCCTGCCCTTGAGAGATCAAGTTGAGCGCTCCAAGGACATCTGCAGTACAAGGAGCTGGACAGAGAGGCTTCTTACAGCACAGGCATAAACATCCTTGCTGGAACTATGAACATCCTGCTAATAAGACAAATAGGCCCTGCTGGCTCACTGTGACCTGAAATATCAGGCAGCACCAGGTTATCAATAGAAGCTACATCTTTTAAGCGGCCCCGTTCTCCCAACCTTGGGATACTCCAGCTCTTCAGTTAAGGCCTGTGTAGGCAGTGGTGATCCTTTCTCTGTCAGCTCCTCGATGCGTTTGTTCAGAGAGGCCAGTTTGGCTTTGGCTTGAAGTTTAAGTTTCATCAGCTTCGCATCCGCAGCCTCGCGCTCTTTCTGTAAGAGAAGGACACGAACTGACCGCACCTCAGACTCCAGTGCTGTTAGCCACGAAGCATCACTTTGAAAGCCTACACAACTTGTCAGTCTGCCATACTGTTTAACCCTGCCTCCCCAGTAACAGCACTATTAAACACACATCTGCAAACCAAATTTGTTCTGAAACACTACACATACCAAAATTGTAGCTTCTACCCCAGCACTTCCTTTCAATGAACAGAGCACTCAGGGACTTCACCCAGCAGCGAATAGAAGCTCAGTTTGACTTCCTCTGCTATATGCAGTCCCTCAGAACTATCTCAAGTAACCGCACTCCCACCATACCTCAGGGTAGGCAACACGTACCTTTGGGAATGTGCCATAATACCACTGGACTAGTGGATGAGTGCAGTACAGGCTAGTCCGTGTCAAACACTCTGAAGCAGGGAAAGAACAACCTCACAGAAGGTATTAGTACCTATTAGAGCTGCTGGGAATCTGCATGGGCCTCAAAGAGCTCTGAGACAAAATGCTGTGTAACTTGGATGTAACTTACCTACTCTAGACTAAATTAATCCAATCAAACTAACAGAAAATATGCTACATCTCTTGGGTTAGGGTCCATCCTTCAAATTCCAATAATTCTCTGGAACTGATACCATTCATCATGCAGGTATCTCATGTTCAAAAAAAACCAGCGGCTGGCTTGCACAGAAAACTGAAGCAGCATTTTTCTCTCAGTTCCCAGAGAAAGAAATGGTACCTTGAGTACAGTTTCTTTTTCCTGAAGGAGAACATCCTTTTCTCGAATCAAATCCTTCAGCTGAACAACTAGCTTTTCTGTTTGGGCTAGGCGCTCCAACAGCTCCTCAGGTGCCTCCTCCATGCTTTCTGCTTCTGACTCCAAAGCTCGTACCTGAAACAACAAAATGAGTGTTCTGAAGGAAAAAAACTATAAACAGCCTGCAGCAGAGCATCCACACAAAATCTTCAGCTCCACTCCTAAATGCTGCACTCTGCCCCCTGTGAGCATTTCATGCAGCCTGTAGAAATATACAGTTAGATGAAACCAGGAAGAAAGCTCAGAGAACTCGTAAGTCAATACACAAAGAGCACCTTGCTGACCACCATATGAACTAGTCTGAAACAAGAGGCATCCTCACCCACTATCCACTGTCTCAATACCAAAGGGCAGCACAGAGATGAAGCCTCCCACTGTCACCCTACCATGCAGAGCTTCCCTTTCTGCCACACACAATCACTAAAAGTCTTTCTTCACCCTAATTCCAGTTTGTTTCCTAGAATCACCTTGAGATGTGGAAACTGAAGAGATTATGGTCTGCCCAACAGAAATGCTTACTTAAGAGGTGAGGAGTAGGAGAGGACCAGAGTGGAATGACAGCTCAGTCCCGTGCTCAGCAAGGAAGAAGCAGGAGGCAGTTCTCACCGCAGTCTAATGAACCACACTCCCCATACTGATTGTCAGTAAGGTCTGAAAGTCTTTAGATAACACTGTACTTACAGCAATAGATGGTTCAGTAACTGCATCTCCATCCTCCCCAGACAGCTCTTGTAAAACAGTACTTGCTAAACCTGACAAACGGCTCAGCATCTTGAGCCTAAAACAAAACCAAGAGTCAGAATACAGTTCCAGAGTCAAAACTGCTAGGAAGAATAAGCTCCCTCATGCTGATCTGTAATGTTACAGCAGTTGGTGGCCAGGCTTGCAGGGAATTTCTCTCCTTTGCCAAGAGAGAAAAGCCAAAGTAAAACCTCAGGTCACGTTAACAGGAGCAGTTGGACCCTCTGAACCTTAAAGCAGAGGATGTGCTGCTGTCAAGACACATGAAGATTCCTTCACTGCTCTACATATAAATACACTTTTATACCAGATGCCAAGTCATCCTCATAGTTTATTCTTGATCTTTCTTAGCAATGACATTATAGAACCATGATCTGCTCAGTTTACCGAAAAGAAAGGTGATTGTTAAATGAAGTAATTTCTCTACAGGCCAAACATGGCCTGTAACATAAAACCAGCTTTCTGCTAATAAGTAGTGGAAATAATGGACTGAGACTTGACGTTTGCTAAACAGATGCAAGTGCGTCACATTAGAGAGATGATGAGACCTCTGCATGTCACATATGGGATGGGACGGGACCTTGACATAGGGGAATACTCTGGAGAGGACACACATTCCCGGGCTGCTGCTTAGCATACCTTCTTTCCTTTCCTTGAAATTCAGGAGCCAAACTAATCCAGCAAGTGGAAGTGAAGAACCAAAAAAAAAAGCCAGCAACATACAATTTGTCATTTTGGGGAGAGAAGCAAATTCTACATTAGTAACTGAGACAATGGGATGCACTCCACCTCAGTAAATTCATCAAATTCCAATGAGCCTTTGATAAGCCAAAGTATAGAGTTGCCAACCAGAAAGATATCAGCAGGCTGGAGAAACAGATGGATAGAAACACTGTGAAGTTCAGGAAAGGCAGAAGCCTATGCCTGGGATGGGAAAAGCATGAGTGGTACAGGCTGAGGAGCAGCTGGCTGTACAACTGTGTTGCAGAAGACAAGCTCAAAGTGTTGGTGGCCAAGCTTGGCACAAGCCACCAGTGCACTGTCAGCAAAGGTCAGGTGTACACTGAGCTGTATTGGTAGGACTGCAGGCAGCAGGTTGAGGAAAGCAATTACTCCTCTCTATTCACACCTGTAAGACTACACTTGAAGCAGAGTGCCCACTTTCGAAAACTGAATCAAGTACCGCAGAGAGCCCCCAGGATGACTGGGATTTGGGTTACAAGGCATATGGAGAGTATAAGAATTCTGGGCTTGTTCAGCCCTGAGAAGAGCAGGTGAAGAGTGGGATACAATTGCTGTCCTACCTACAACCACCTATAAGGTAGCTAAAGACAGAGCCACACGCTTCTTATGACATCCACATCAGATGGACATGAGGCAGGAGAGACAAGTTGCAGCAGAAGCAACTTCAATCAGGAGATAAAATGCACAGGGAAGATGTTAAAATACTGTATTAGGCTCATAGCAGCCTGATCTAATTTTTTGATGTTAGACACGCTAAGAGGAAAGGATTTGACACACTGAACTCCTAAAGTCCCTTAGGAATCACAGAATCTTCAGTGTTCTATAAAAAGAGGTCACATGTGACATTTGACAACTCTGAACAGAAAGGCCACAGAACTGTCCATGCCTGTAAGTGCAAAATCATTTGTACAAGTACAGAAGCTCCAGTAGTGCAAGCTGAAACCAGGCAAACTCACATTAGCTATAAGATCAAGTTTACATTATTAAAATTATCTCCATCAAATGGAATCTTTTAATATGACAAGATATCTCTGCCTCACTAAAAGTAGGCTTCTGAAGCTGGCTACACAGATTCCTGACCTCCTTTGTCTTACTAAGAAAATCTTTGGTCTTAGATTGCCACTTAAAATGTGTGCAAATATTGACACTGGAGAGGAGCGGCGCACTACTTTTCTGCAGCAGTCACCTGATTTTGCAGAAGTAGAAAACATGACAATACACATTACAGCCTCAACAGCAGAAAAGAGCACATGTACACTCACCTGCTTTGTGCACTACCGAGCTCATGGGTCTGCTGATTCAGTAGTAAGATTTCCAAGGTAGAGCAGTCACACACAGGTCTTTCATGCCATTCCTTTTTATCTCTTGAGTACTAACAGGTTGCATGAACCAAGACTTTTGATGGAGAGAGAAGTGAAAAAGAATAAAAAAAAGAAGAGGAAAATAAATTATCCAATAGTAAAGAAATAAGCCCATCCTTCATCCTACACAGTACACTGCAGGACTGTTAGTGAGTCAATAAGTATATTGCAAGAAGCATAAAAAGTGAAAAGCCTGCTCTGTTTGGGAACATGGATTTGCAGACATGCCCTGGTTTCTCACGCTGCACAGCACGAGCTTAATCTCTTCAGCCAAAGGAATAAAATGCTCCAGCAGCAGTTGGTGTAGCAAAAAGACATGCAGCAAGAAGCCAGGCCTCAGCCAGGCTCTTGCAAAGAGCTCAAGGGGATGCAACTCCTCCAGAAGCACAGTCAGAATGCCAGGATTGTTCACATTCTGCAACACGACAGTCAGTGAAACAAGTCCTGGTGCTTTGCTCACTTCTCAGCTTGCCCTGGGCGAGACTGAGGCATGGAATTCCAAAATAGTACAGCTTTACAGTTCCTGCTAGGGAGATTTCCTCTGATGACATCAACTGCTCACCGAGGTGGTAATATGAGATACTCATTTAGAGACCCAGAATGTCTGGAATCCTTTATAAGAAAAATAAAGTATTCATAGTTTTGTAAACCATAACTCCCATGATGCCCCCATGAGGAACTGAACCTGCTGTCTTGGCAGTGGTGCATTTTAGAAAACAGCCATGCAAATGCAAGAATGCCTCTTTCTAACTGTCTCCAATACCCGAAGAGAATGGATCTGATCTTCCAACTGAGCATTAGGCCACAGCTTCTAAAGTCACATATGCACAAAATGTGGCTGGGACCAAGAGAACCAATAGATGAATTATTACAAGAGGTATTAGAAATATGAAAAAGAATCAGAATCTAGGCATCTGCATGGGCCTCAGCACATATCTGCATGCTACAGATATTGACAGTTTCAAGTATGCAAACCTGGATTGAGAAAATATTCCTTGGCCTTTGTCCAGGTTGGCCACATTAACCTGATACTGCACTCAAGCTAATAAACCTTGTTGGGTTTGGCTCACAGTTGGCCTCCACAAAACGCAAACAGAGGAACAATCTGCAGCTATTTGCAGGATGTGGACTTTAATAACCTGAACTTAAGTCTTAGAGATTCATGTCTTTTGAGTCACTTTTAATTTATATTCTCAGGTCAGCTGAATATGGCAAGGGATGTGAACGGGGAACAAGAAATGATTCTACAATTCTATAAACAGCAACAGGTTTGTTGTCTATGTAGAGAAAACAAGGAAAACATTGGCCTAGGTGGGCCACTGCTCTGGATAGCATCCCTTGGAACACATCCCTGTAAAGCAGCACTGCAGAGAGAGGCCGGGGATTGCGGTGGACAACTGACCTAAGTCATCAATGCACCCTCATGACAAAGGCCAGCAGCATCCTGGGCTGCATTAGGAGTGCTGTCAGGAGGAAGGTGATCCTTCCTCTCTACTGGGCACCAGTGAGGCCACATCTGGAATAAGGTGTTCAGTTCTGGGCTCCCCAGAACAAGAGGTGGGAAGTTGTTAAAGAAAATTCAGTGAAGGACAACAAATAAGAGGCTCAAGGAGAATCTTATCACAGAACCACAGACTGGCTGAAGTTAGGAGGTCATCTGGTCCAAGCTCCCTGCTCAAACAGGCCATCCACAGCCAGGAGCCCAGGACCACTATGCAGGCAGCTTCTGAATATCTCCAAGAATAGAGGCTTCACAACCTCCCTGGACAACCTGAGCCAGTGACCAGTAACCCACACAGTGAAAAAGCATTTCCTGATGATCAAGGTAATCTCCTGTGTCTCAGTCCATGTCCACAGCCTCTCATCCTGTCACCACGCACCACTGTAAAGAGCCTGGCTGTGCTTTCTTTGAACCCTCCCTGAGAACAAATCCAGGAACAAGTGTAGCGTGGCTCTTAATTCTGTCCCAAAGCCAACAGTCTGCACAGAGGGTGGTGGCTGTCCTGTGCATTAGCTTCAAGGACTTGTGACAAGAATATCCTGGTGTTATACAATGCCAGCCAGTTTCCCCACAAACACAAAAGGACAGAGGTTATTCTGTGTTCCACTGCCTCATCCCAGTAAAGCAAACAGTGCAGCACACAGAGGCAAGACTGGTGCTCTCCCAGGCTCACACTGGCATACGGATTCCCATCTCTGTAATGAGCAGCAGAACACAAGGACTCTCACTGTGCTCAGGATAGGAGCCAGGATCCTCTACATTCTAGCTGTAGCAGAAAATAACCTTTTGCTCAGCATTCCCATGACTAATGAACTTTTGCTGGGAAGACTTTACTTCGAACAGTGGGACTACCAGCAGTGATCCAGAGGAGGCTCCTTTCCTCTGAAATACCCACCCCTGACACAAACAGCCTAAGGCCGCTGCTAGTCTGCCGAGTGTGCAGTAAGCAGGGCATAAATCCAGGCATTTCTATCCCTAGGTATCAGCCATAGCAATAAAAAACTTGATAGTGTTTTCCCCTAATTTACTCTATTATAAGTTTATTATACATAAATGAAGTTAATTCCTTGCATTTCCCTTCGTTTAAAACCAAACACGCATTAAAGGCACTGCTGCTGTACACTTGCACTGGGCCAAACTTTTCACGCTGTGCAGAGGGGTTCCAAGAGAAACAAGGAGCGACGGGGAGCACCGGAGCGCCGTACTGGGTTCCGGGAGCGGCAGCTCCTGCCGCCAGGGGCGTGGCGGGCAGCGCCGACGGGCCCCAGCAGCCCCGCAGATTTACCGGACCG
>WEIT01007503.1:0-17717 GCA_013389985.1 Dryoscopus gambensis
TTTTCTGGAGAAATGAGTGCATACCAATGCTAGACTGGAAAACAATCTCAACACTTTTGTAAAGGGATATGATCTGTGTCTTTTCTAACATCTCTGTCACACCATCAACCCTCTCTTAAGGAAAACCAGCCACTGGAAATCTGCCAGATCTCAAATAAACTAGCTCAAAAGAAGCAGCGGTCAATTAGCTGGCAAAAATATTTTCCTGTTACAGAGTTTCATTTCGACCTTCGCCCACTGTTTAATTTTCCTCCTTGTTCCTCAGTGAAGGTGAGGAAGTAATCTTTTAATCATAGTCTGGATCAACTCAAAATAAAACCTCGGAGTCTTACAGCATGCTATTTGTTACTCAGTAATGTAAGCATTGCTAGCTTCTTTTCTTAGTTTTGTTTATACTTTCTGAAGGAAAGGTAACAGAGCTGGAAACAGATAGCAGTAATGGTCTCAGTAATATTCTAGGAAGAGATAATATCATCTGCTACTCTTTCAAAGCATTAATTTGTATATACATTTAAAACTGATGTTTACTCCCTAAGTGTTTTCGTCTTGTAGGAGTTTATGTTTAATGTGTTACCTATCAGGAACATGAAATCCATATCAGCATCACTGCTTTGCTGGTCATAATCCCTCTTCTTATAAATAAGGTATATGCTGAAATGAATGACTGTGCATTTCTCTGTGCTAAACTGCTTATCGTACAACTGAACCCACTTCATCAAGTTAGTTTGATTGCGAAATGCCACTGGTATGAAGAAATGTGAACTCTCCAGAATCATCCAGGGTAAAATGAATCTTGTCATACTTAACCTAATTAGAAACTGGCCATCCAGGCTGCATTAGCCACCTAGACTCAAGAGGTAGAAACAAGCCTTTCCCAACAGTAAACCATGTTTAAGACAGATGGGATAAATCACAATACACAAATGCCTGGGTTTTTTATCATTGTATGCAAAGGCAGATGACGTGATTTTCTTGGACTTAATTTCTGACTTAAAAGGGATAAAATGGATCAGATAATCCCAATTTTAAAAATTCTACCCTTATCTATTACATTTTTTCTGACAGTTTGTCTTTCTGGACTATGCCACTAACTTCTTCTCTCTCTCTCCTCCCCTGCAGGTAATAATACTGATGGACCAGTAATATGAGATATTTTAACAAGATCAGTGATACTGCATTGGAATGCCAAGACCAATATTCATGTAGAGATGNGGGTTTTGTACTAGTCAGCCTTGAGGTGGATCACCAGTGAGATGGGTCTTTGAGAGCTGGAATTGAGCAGATTCCATCTGTATTTCTCTCATAAATTGCAACATCTAGCAGAAGACAGAAAAGATCTTTAATCAGTGGTGGTCTGGGCCAGATGTGATGATATTACCAAAAGTAAAGAGGCTTGGTTTCCCACATAGTTTTTGCATCCTGAAGGTTTCAACCAAAAAACTCAGATTACACAAAACACAAAATCTAGGCCAAAATCTTTCCACTTACAACTAGGCAAACCTCATTGATTTACTAGCCAAAACCTGATGCTGTGCAACCGAAACCCTGAGACTCTAAGAGCAGAGAAAACAGGAAGATCATATATTTATCCACAGACCACTGATTTCCTAGTTTTATACTCCAAGATTATAAGAAACTAACAATGTCATCCAAGTCCCTTTGGTTATGAATGCACTATCAGTTGCATATCACATATATATTTTAGCTCTTTTGCAGGGAAGCATAACTTTTTTAAACTGTGTTTTTAAATTCTACACTCAAATATCTTCTGCAGAAGTAATAATGAATTGGGTCTGAATTTGATCGAGACTTTGGGATTTTTTTCAAGGAAAACTGATACTGTGCTTAAAGTAATTGGCTGGTATCCTCTCACAAAATTTCAAGTTTCACCTAAACTTTTTTAGTCATTTAGTTGCAGAGGGAAACTTTTAACAGAGGGAGTTAGGATGCTGTAATAGTATAGTAGAACCTTTGAGGCAGCCTCCCAGCTCCAGAAGTAGTACTAATTATGTTGAGCTATCTCACTTTTAGAGGCGGTTGTATGAAACATCTCTTACTGGAAGGAATTCGGCTTCTGCACTGGGATACTCAGCAGTCATGGCCAGGAACTGGGATGGTTCAAAGAGACAGTAGGAAGTGCTTAGATTTGAAATTTCCTCTCCAGACTGAGTTGAGTACATGCTTCAATGCCATAGTTAAGCAGGATTTATAAGGATTTGGCCTTCACAGTCTGAAATTTATCTGTCTTCAGTTTATCTGTCTCAGCTGCAGTTTTCCATCAAGACTATTTATGTATTCCGAACCATATCACTGCTGGAAAAATCTAATATATTCTACAGAGCAGAAAGTCTCTTCCCTATCTGCAAACACAGGGACTAGAAATACTGCCTTTCTAATTCCAATTTGTTCTGACTTGCCTTGGAGAAGTGAACAGTGTTTCCACGTAGAAAATCTCATCGAATTTTAGTATTGTCACTCTCTTGGTATCTCACGCGGGGCAGTCAAACCTCCTAGTGCTAAGGAGCAGACAGAGAACAGAGACGCAAGGTGCTGAAGGTGTTTTCCACTTACCACGTAGCACCCCTGCCATCCTTTTGAGTGGAAGTAGCCATACAGGTAGTCAGGCTAGAACAGAGAGAGGTGTTTGTGATCCATTCATCATCTTAGAATCACATAATGGTTTGGGTTTGAAGGGACCTCTAAAGATCATCTTTTGCCAACCCCCCTTCTCTGGGTAGAGAAGGTTGCTCAGAGCTCCATCAACACTGACCTTGAACACTTCTGGGGTGGGGTGTCCACAGCTTCTCTGGGCAGCCTGTTCCAATGCCTCACCACCCTTTATAGGAAAGAATTTATCTCTAATATCTAACCTAAATCTACCCTCTTTCAGTTTAAATCCATTACCCCTTGTCTTACCACTACAGGGCTTTGTAAAAAGTCCCTCTCCAGCTCTCTTGTAAGCCCCCTTTAGATACTGGAAGGCTGCTACAAGGTCTTCCTGGAACATTCTCATCTCCAGGCCGAACAACCCCAACTCTGTCAACCTGTCTTCACAGGACAGGTGCTCCAGTCCTCTGATAATCTTTGTGGCCCATCTCTGGACCCACTCCAGCAGATCCATGTCCTTTTTATGCTAGAGACCTCAGAGCTGGATGCAGTACTACAAGTGGGGTCTCACAAAGCAGAGTAGGGGGAAGAACCACCTCGACCTGCTGGCTGTGCAGATTTGGATGTAGCCAAAGATGCACTTGGCTTTCTGGACTGCCAGTGCACATTGACAGATCATGCTGAGCTTCCCATCAAGCAATATCCCCAATTCCTCCTCTCCAGGGCTGATCTTAATCCATTCTCCACCAAGACTGTTTGATATCTGGGTTTGCCCTTATGCAGTTGCAGGACCTTCATTCAGTAGACAGGGCATTAGCTGGAGATTTTTCGTCCCTGAAGAAACATATCCCTGATGGGTTAGACAAGATTATCCTAAATCTATTTGCTGGGTCTTGAGTCTCACACTAAGGGCATTTAGGCATACAATTGATGTGCTGAACTCTACTCTGAGGCAGATGCTGTCTGTGAACACCTAGACATCTTGTTGCCCACGGCTATGGTGCACTCAGCTCAGTGACTGAGTTGGTCCTTTCCAATCCTATGTTCCTAGAATAGCTTGTCAGGATAAGAGCAGGATTTCCTTTCTTTCATACCTTTTTTGTGGTGCTCTAGGGTTTTTCATAGTGCACACTCTTTGCATATTTACATCATTTCTGGGATGAAGCTTAAGTCATAGCTGGTGCCTGAGGCATTACCAAAGTGTAAATATTTGATGATCTTGACATTTCCTAGAAATCTCTTCTCAACATCTGAGTGCACAAGTAACACTCAATTTGCTTTATATCACAGCACAGCCTGATTTGTACAAGCCTTGACAAGCTCAGTTCTTGTCATGTGACCTGAATCTTTGAACAGACCTCAGGTCTCCACCCCCACACTAGCCCACCCCCAAGAAAAGTGTTGCACATCATTAAAGACTCAGCAAAAATAACAAACTGTCATGTGCCCTGCCTTATCTCATGGACATCAGAAGATGAAAGCAGAGGAACGCCCCTGACATCAGGGAACCTTCCCTGTGTGGGAGGATGCTAGTGGCCAAGGTCACTCAGCACACACACAGTGACAGGAAGAAAACTCAGCAAGTGCAGCGCTCCTGGCCCAGCCAAGCACAGAGAACATGAGCCACGAAATAAGATACCAGCCAATGCTGCCTCCCTTTGATGTCATGCAAGACAGGAGACATCAGCCACAGGTATGCAAACATGAAAGTCAAATGCTATCAAGGGAGTCGCTGCCTCAGCAAACCAGATAGAGCGTGGGTTTCCATTTAGCTAAAGCTAACACAATCTGAAAGAAAAGAAATAACTGCAGATGTACCTAAGTCACAGCTGACCTCCTCACTATGAAAGATAGGAGGAAAAACAGAAAAAAATGGCAGATACGCATTTGATTAAGATTGGTTATTACAAGAAAGGCGTATGTAGCAAAAGGAAGGGTATTTGGATTTTTCTTGCCTTTCTGTAAGTTCCTCTGAGACTTCTCTTTCTGTTCATCATAGCTAGAAACATACTTTCTGAAAAGCTCCACACATTTGCCCTGCAGATGTAGCTTTAATTTTTCTTATCACTTCAAATGAGTTTGTATGAATGCCTTTGTTATAAGCATTAAGACCTAGATCACGTCACTCCCCAGGGTTGGGAAATATGGATCACTCACATTTGGTGACTGTCCTGGGGCCTCCTGAATCTGCAGTGTAGATGTGGAGGGTTTCACACATGCTACAAAGGGTAAAGTGAGCCAAGAAGTGGAAGTTGGAAGCAGGCTGGAAACCCTGACATTTTCAAATCCATCTGCTTCAGCTGGCACAACCACTACTCAGTATTATGGCACACTTTAAACAGAGATGTCACAGCGCCAGCATTAGTTTAGCTGACTTCTCGTCTTTACCCAGGCAACACCTAATCCAGGAAAGCTCTTCATTTCAGGCTTACCTATAACAACTAAATGGTCTACGGGACTACCTACAATTCATCAAGTACTCCAAGTCTGTAAAAATCCTTATGTGAACGACAGTTCCACTGGACACATGTTTACACCAGTGTGTTTTTCTGAAAGCATCCATAGACTGTGATGTATTTATGGAGGACGATAACTTCAGTGAGTTGGTAAGTCAAGCCCTGAGAGCAAGTCCATAGGGCTACTCATCTCAGTGGAAGAGTTAAGACCAGTCAGAATGAAGAAAAAGTATAACCTGTCTTCTATCTATTTAGTGTCTTCTCAGAAGCATAAGGTTGTAATTAAAGTTTTACATTAACGCTGAATTACTCTGACCAGTTATTGCTTTCAGCAAGGCTATAACTGGAACAACAAACATAATGTGGGTGATACACTGCATATGTACATTGGCACTAAATACATCACCATGTTTTTTTCAGAAAAGAATCTTCAATAGAAAAAGAGCAACTATTTTCTCTGTACAAATTCTTATACAGTGCCTGCATAGAAGTCTGAAAACAGGTGTCAAGATATCTCATGATATACATTAAGAGCTGTCAGCTGAGATTTGGACCCCTGTTCCTGCATTCATTATGGTCCGTGGGTTCCTTTCCTGTTTCACACCTTCTTGCCTTGATGTAAGACTGCAGAGAAAAGCCAGACAGAGACTGAAACTGCAATCAGAATTCTGGAGCATTCAGATCACATTTACAGCTGTTTCAAATCCCAGCAGACCACCTACCCAGTGACACAGACCACTGAGAACATGAGAGTCTGTCTTTTTTCTCTTCGCTGGTGCCCCATTGACAACTCAGTTGAATGCAAGGCTTCATGCTTCCTTTCAAAGCCCTAAGCAGGACTGGCTTCAATTACCAAGTGCACTTCATACTGTGTGACTCCCACATCACTTACATCCTGTTGGAAGGATGGACTTGTCATTTTCTTGTAAATATTGCAAGTGCAGGAAACAAAGCTTCCCGAAGGACAGCCCGTGACCCTCGAGCTCACTCCTCGAAAGGCACAAATGAACAGGAACAACTCTACCGTGGCAAAAGGCAGCAATATCATTCACTTTGTCCCATTGCTGTGGCAGGGAATCAATGAAAGAAGCAGCTTCTCAAATAAATGGAAAAGAAATGCACAGAAGCATGGGGAGCCATATTTTTAACTAATAGGTAAAAAGAGTGAGTTGTTAATATAGCTTGTCCCTTGTTGGCAGGAGACTGTCACACACACAAAAAATAAAAGGTAGAGTTTTGTTGGGTCTGAGACTTGTTCAGTATTTCATAATACCACACATATTACATGTTACCAGTTCATTGATGGTCAGGAGCGTGTCTTCTTTCAGGTTTTGCTTGCCTGGCTCTCTTACTTTAGATGATGTTTTATTTTCCCTTAATTCTCAGTGGTAACATAGAGTATATAAGATTCAGATGCTATAAAATATTGATTTTAGTTTTAGTGTGTAAACTAGGGGATTTCTTTTTCAAACTGTACTTTATAAAGCTGTCATTAAAAAAAAATATTTATTTTCATCTTTTTTCATTATACTCGGTCTTATAAGTATATACTGATGAATTACCCTAATAGATCATGAATGTTATTTATGGTCTTGAAACCAGATAAAAGTCCAAATTCCTTTATTTTACAAAAAAACCAGACTAGTATTTGAGGTGTTATAGGCTGGGGTTTTTTAAATACTCCTTATTATATGTCTTATTCTAAAGAGTAAGGCTATTTATGTGCTTTTTTAAAGAAAAACAAATGTATCTTTTAAACTGAATGCTTTCAAGGGTAAAATTTTTTCTGCACGTGTATGAAAAAACCTCAAAACAGCAGAGATTTTATGTCTGTAGAACAGCACAATCCTACAGCTGGTTCCATTTTAGGATACAGTGGAACAGGTACATCACAACTACTCACACACTCACATCCTTTAACTGTAAGAAGCAGAGAAGAGCATGAGTTACTATAAAAGCTGTCTGGAGATTGATGCCCTCTTCACCCTTTCCTTGCTGGTGCAAGTGTGATGGTTTTCCCCAACTTCTGTGGCGAGCATCTAGGAAAACCCATCACTTGATTTTTTTACTATGAATTGAAAAATTAGCTACCTCTATGTTTTCGTTCATGTTTAAATATACAGTAAATGATGAGTCATACAATTCCATTTTGAGGATTTGCTTTTTAGTGAAAATGTAAAATACACAAAAGAAAAAGCTAACTTTTTTCCTCCACTCCTCTAAAATTGATAATGTCTTCTGGATCTACTTTATTAAGCACATAGTAAACATATATAACACTGAACAGCTTTGGAATGGAATGCAGAATATACAAAATCACAGAATATCTGAAGTGGTAAGGGACCCAAAAGGATCACTGAGTCCAACATAGTTGCATTGCATCCAAGTATAAAGAAAATTTACCACGTAGTTAACCCTTTTTGTGTGTTTAAATACTAGGCATGATGTACATTGTAGTTTCGGTGGGTAGCTGCTGCAACTTGTGACACCAAATGTCACAAAGTTCTCCTTATATTATACCTCTCTTTGGAAAACTGGGCTTTTTTTGGTTGAAATATCTGGAACTAATTAATAAAAATTGTACAGGAACATATAAATCCAGCTTCCTTTAACCACACACAAAAGCAAATGGTTTTGTTAAACAGCAGTTGTCATTTCAGGATGAATTATGATTTAAGATGTATTATGTAATTTTTTTTCATGTTGTGCCATTTGGTCTCTGATCTGTGAGGAGGCTCTGTGCTTTCTATGGAATCAATTAACCCTAACGACCAGCCATAGTTCTAACCTCATGCTTTAATGGAAAACACTAGACTTCTTCTTCAGTCACTTCTAAAGTAATGTGTGACTTGAAATATACAACTTTGCAAGCCAACTGGCCAGGATAGTATGAATTCCTCCATTTCTCCATCTTCATTGCTACATGAGATACCTGGAGGACATAACATGATGGTAAATAATAGATGTAGGTCTGGCATACAGCTAATGGAACCTTGACTTTCTGTCTCTTAACACAATCAGACAGAAAACAAGAGCATATGCAAGGTTCTCCACAAAGCTGAAATTGAAAAACTCCAGCCCAAAGGAAAAAAAAAAAAGAAAAGCAGCTTTAAAGACTCAGTCACACAAATATTCTCCATCAAGGCCACCAAGTGAAATTCTAGCTAAGGATAGCGGATAAATACACAGAAGGACATAAATTACAAACTCAGACCTGTGTAGGTGTACACACACATTCACAGGCACACACCCATACCCTTGTATCAGGTTATGTTTGAACTAAATTGTTTCTGATTTTAGAGTTCTCTTTTCTCGTCCCTTAAAACTCTCCAATTTTTTTAGCATGAGTATGTTTCCTGTCCTAGAAAACAGCATGTAAGAAGAACCTGTATATTTTTTTTTCTTTTATATCCAACCACTGAATTTCCACAAGTTGTTGCAAAATACAATCAAAAAAAAAGTAAAAGGGGCTAAAAATCATCTTTGCCTCACCACACATCTCCCACACTCTTCCCCCTAAACCCAGGGGAAAACTATTAGAGTTTCATGATTTTCTTGAGAGGGATAATATATGTGGTTGCCTTCAGAAGAAAGATGAAATACATTCAAAACAAGTGTCCATCCTAGCCAGTGGTTTGCCAGCAGTCTGATACTTTCTGTGCTACGCAGGTTCCAGGCTGTGAGCCTTGTCTAATTGCCATGATGACAGATTCACACTGGAAAAGAAAGGTGGTCGTTCAAGTCACCTTTATAGTGGTTTATGCCACTAAGCCAAAGCCAAAAAAACTCCACAAGTCATCAGACCGGTGACTTTTAATCTCAGGGTTCAAGGACACTATAATTCTACAGCCCCCTTCACATGTGGAGGAAATGAGTCTGGTGTGGAGAGGAAAGCACCACATTATCCACATGTCACAGCCTGCTCAGCTGATGGGCTGGCAGCTGCTGGGGACTGTGGCAATCCCACTGCACCTCTTCCTTCTGCACGCTTGCAGAAAGGTTCACCCTCAGCGAGTGTCTACTTTTCGTACTTCACCCACTTTGAGTAAATGCTCACTGTAGCTCATTTTCGATTTGCCAAGTTTTTAAATCAAGTTACTCTTTATTTTTTTTTAATCTTAGAGAATTTTTTTTCTTGTCATTTATTTTGGAAATTTTTAAATATACAACAATTTGAATATTGTATAAGAATGTTTGTCTTCTAGATCTCTTGTATCCAAGAGTCATCCTCATTAAACACAATTAAAAATAGCAGAGTGACAGAAGGATTTTGACTTCAGATGATAAGAATTAACTGTAACATCATAAACAGAAAACAGGGTGAAACATAGCAAGAAAAGGATGTCATGGATGGATTCAGTTGAATCCTACAAAGGTCAGTACAGGTGTGACGGAAATCACTTATGTCCTGGATATGTCAGCTGCAGATCACAATTAAAAATTAATTTGACTCTCAAATTAATTTGAAATTAAATTAAAATTAAAATTAAAATTAAAATTAAAATTTAATTAATTTAATTAAATTAATTAATTTAATTTAAATTAATGTAAAAGGAAATGGAAGCTGGGATGAGGAATGCAGCATGTGACTACTGCAATTACCTGAAAATAATTCCTTTGTAATTTTGTAGTCCAAATCACGCTTTTTCATCTTATCTTAGTGTATTTGGGGGTGGTTTTTGCTGTGTTTGTTTGTTTTCTGTTGTTGGTAATGAATATTTGTTGCTGTTGTAGATCATGAACATATGTTTATTCAGAATATTTTGTTGTTCCCATACCACTGGTTTATTGAGTTTTATTCCATTTTTGTGAAAATAGTGCTAATTTTTAAATGTTCTCCTTGATCAAATCTTTCCATTTCCATAATGACAGTGGCAGAACAGAGAACAGAATAGATGTGTCATACCTTTGAATCCACTCCTCTCTTCACTACTCTGGTCTGAAGTGGAAAGAAAGAGGATGGTAACATCTTGTTTGTGGGGTAATAAGACTCTTTCCAGTTCCTTCACCTTGTTTTAGGTCTCATCAAAGGACAACACACTCAAATCCATAGACAGCTAATGTCAAGTCAAGCAAGGAAGGAGTTAATATTTGTGATAGGATGAGTCAGCCTCAACTGTCCTCAACCTGGTACCTATTAAGGAGTAGTTATGAGAGACAGGTGAGAGATAAAGTAGGAAAGTTTTATAGTGTAGGAGAGAATGAGTTAGAGACAGCATTGGGCTGGTTGTCGAGAGTAAGCAGAGCCAGGTGTTTGAAGTCATGGAGAGAGAGGAGATTTATAGGCTCCTTCAGTAGACAAAAACCTCCTTTCTTCTTCCATCTGTAAGTAATGAGATACTGGTAGTGCCTAAACCAACTAAAAGCTGTTGTACGGAAAATACAAAAATAGCATGCAGGTGCCTGCATGTTTGCTTAGGACTGAAGAAAGGATCATGAGTTAAAATGCACTTTATGTAGTTCCTGGTGGTCCAGGATTCATCTCATGCCCCTGTCCCCATTTGTTGTTTGCCTTTTGAGGGTTACACTTTTAAAAAGTTTTAAGGAATACCCCTGAGTTTCAAGGGGTATGGCAATTTTTTGGACACAGATCTGGCCAAACAAACTACTCATGAAGAAACACTTTATTTTTGCAAAATACTTCTTGCCTGAAAATGACAATGTGTTTCTCAGTTTCTATTAGAGCAAGCTGGGAATTATTAATCATTATTCCCATTCCTAGGCTGTCTGCTGCTCTCCTCTCTGCCTACTATTTTCCAATTCAAAATCTATTGTGAAAAGTATATAAATCATAGTGGATAACTACCTCCTATACAAAAAATTACTTTATAATTTAGTTGTTATTTCCACTCCCAAGTAATATATCCTTTTTATTTATAACACAGGCTGAAAAAAACCTGCTAAATTATTTCTTCAAGGTCTTACTGAAGGACAACAAATGAAGTTTGAGTAGTGGGGAAAGTTTCTGGGTGCCAGCTCCTGCCAGGTTTCCTCTGGAGGGTCCATGGCAGCAGTAGTGCCAGAGCTGCAGGTGAGAGGACAGAGCATTTCTACATACTCAGCTCTAACCTGCAGGAACATCTTCCCTGAGCCAGCCTTTATTACTGAAGATTTGGTAAGAAGTGGCCAGCTCAGGATGAAGGTCCTTTCAGACTCCTGAGTTTTAGCTTCTTGGCTGAGAGGGTAAAAAACACAGGGCATTGTGGTGAATGCATTAAATTTAAATTATAAGACATAACCTTGCACTCCCTTTCTGGATTCTCCTATCTTAGTTTTAGGGAATTGTCTTTGGGGTAATGATTAAAATGTAAACTCCAAAACTGATGTGTTTTTCTCTACTCATTAATGCTGTGGCATAACATTGTTGTCAGATGTGCTGCTTTCTTTAGTGGTTGTTTGGCAACAGTGACTGCCCAAACCACAAAACACAATAGTGGACGTGCTGGAGCACTTATCTTTTCCCATGATCCTTTGTCAACTTATTAAATTCATACATCTTAGTGCCAGTAAAACTAGAATAATTTGGGGAATGGATTTTGCAACATGATTTTTGAGGAAGAGGGAGCGGCAGGGCTAAGAAGGTTAAATCTGTGCTATGCAAGTGCCCTAGCTCTTTTTCCCTGCACAGCCAAAATATGAGGTTCTTCTGACAAGTGATTTTTATTTCAATTTTTTGACTGCTGGGTGTTTCAGAGGAGGTCTGCTCAAGTACTCTAGGGACCCCATTCTTTCCCCTTCCCCATGCAGTTTTCCTGCATCTGGTCAAACCTTTTATGTTGGGGGTTGGCTGAAATGATTTGGACTCTAATTAACTGAACTAGTAGTAAATTAATTCAATGAAATTTTGGCAGTAGTTCTGCATAATACTGGTTTAACAACTCACTGTTAACTTAGGTGCTTTCCGAAGTGGAAAGTCTTAAGGGAGCATATGTTTACCTTTAGAGAGCTTCCAAAATGCCCTTGATTTCAGAACTCAGCTCTTTTTCTGTGGTTTGAAAACACGACAGTGCATAAGCTGGCCTCATGGGCTATCAGTGACAAGGCTGAATGATGTACTTTCAGGAAATCCAAATGCGCTGTCTATGCTTTGACAACTCCATGCTGGCTACCACTACATGTTTCAGCAGATTTCTCCCCCTGTCCTGCATACAGCCCAAGGACTCAGCTGTGCCCTGCAAAGCTTCCTGTTTACAGCCATGCATCCTCCGAAAACAGAGTGCTCTCTGCTTCCCACATCCCAGAAGCCATTGACGGATCCCATAACATCCTGTGCCTTTCCGTCGTCACAGCGCCGCTTTTTCTGAGAACTGCCGGGAGAAGTTGCTCACAGGATTGTTAACAATTGGCCATCACCTTTTGGATGTGTCAGACCGTTGAGTACTCTGGACCGCTGGGCTTTGCAGATGAGGAAACAATATCAACAAAACATTTGCCCTTTGTTCCCTCTGTATATTGAGTTCAGTGTGTATTATAGAGGATAACATGCTTCCTACATAGAGAAATCCCAGTGCCTTTTTGTTTGGGGCTGAATGTTACACAGCTTAAAGTGCACAGACGGGACTGGGACACAAACGTAGCTCAGTACCAAATGGTCCTGGCGGCTGCACAGCTTATCTCCTCCATTTGTCTCCTCGTGCTTACAGCCAAGGTATGTACATTGTCTGGCTCCCACCTGCGATGTAGTCTCCTCAAGGAGAAAAATGTCCGGTCTCCAGCTCCCTCCAAAGAGGACTCCTGATTAAGACTTCTTTCCTCTCATTTCTTCCTCTGCCCTCTGCCCTACAATGCACTCCTGTTGTCCTTGGTGGTTACTTAACAGCACTCAAGAGAATGACCAGGAATGATAAATTGGAACATTAAGAGTGAAATCCTCCCAAGTGGGGAAAAATAAATTGAGTTCACTGATACCTTTCTTTGCTCAGGGCTGCCTACACAGGCATACTTTGAGTCACTGAAAAAGGAAAAAAATCCTTAAAACTAAGCATGCTCTTTTTTTTAAGAAGTAAGTTATCTTCAGACTGTGGAGCCCAAACCTGACTAGCACCCACTTTTAGTAAGAAGAAATCTTGTGCCATGAGAAGTGGCCTGTGCCACTTCCTGTAGCATTCCATTCATGGGGATGGTCAGGGAACCGGTCTGGTCCCATCCCTGAGTCCTGCCTATGGAAGAATGCTGGGGTGTCAATGCTTCTGTGTGTGTGTCACACAGATCTCACAAACAGAAGTCAGTATTTTGCCTGAGTGTGCAAATCTAGATTTGCCATGTAGTATTAAGACTGCATGAAGTTTGGAATACACATTGCTTCTGTTTAAAGATTACCTCTAATTAAGCCTTTCCAAACATATTTGGGATTATAGATCACTCACAACCTTTCCATTGTTCTTGAAGTCAAAACAGCAGCAGCCGCAACCATGCACAACACATTATTAAAAGAAAGGGACTAGTTTAAACTAAGTTCTATAATTGTATGATACTAAGTAAAATGTACACTTTAAAAATTCTTTCCAACATGTGAAATGATACAATAGACTGTAGAACTCTACACCAAAAAAAGTTGCTATAAGCCTCAAAGACTATCTCTACTGGAGAGAAAAATATTCTCACATATATAAAAATAGTTAAATGCTTGAAAAAAAATGATTGAATATCCCCTAAAACTAGAGCTGAAAGCAAATTCTTCAATCTAGAGTTTAATTTAATGCAATAAAAAAGGAACTGCAAATTAGCTGAAAACCCACTTTTCTTATTCCTCAAGTAAAGTCAGTAATGAAATCAAATAGTAAACAGATCTTCCCTCCTACATACATTCTCAAAACAGGCAATAAACACAGAATTTGTGTGAAATTGGGCTTTGGGAAAAACTGTTGCCAAAACTCATTAACTCTACACACTTCCCAATTTTTTCCCCATCCAGCTGGAATACACATATGACCTTCTCACTGAAGAATAATTTACTCACATGCATAATGTCAAAGAGAAACCCAAAGGAACAATGCAATAACCTGGCACATGCCTCAGAATTTTAATGCATCTTTCTTGACTTAGTGTATGTATATAGTAACTTTGTAGGAACAGAAATAGAAACTTTGCTCTTTAAAACCTTGTTTAGTTGATTGTTGGAGTGCTGGGACACTATCATAGAAACATAGAATAGCTGGAGTTGGAAGGACCTTTAAAGGTCATCTAGTCCAATACTCCTGGCGTTGGCAAGAGCATCTTCAACTAGACCAGGTTGCTCAGGGTCCCATCTAACCTGACCTTCAGTGTTTCCAGGGATAGTGACCTGTTCCAGTGTTTTACCACCCTCATTGTAAAAAACTTCTTGCTTATACGTAGTCTAAATCTACCTTCTCCTAGTTTAAAACCATTACCCCCATCATGTAACAACAAGCTCTGCTGCCATCCTTCTCATAAGTCCCTTTTAAGTACTGAAAGGCCGCAATAAGTTGTCCCAGGAGTTTTCACCAGGCTGAACAATTCCAACTCTTTTGGCCTGTTTTCATAGCAGAGCTGTTCCAGCCCTCTGATAATACTCCTCTGGCCTTTCCTCAGGACTTGAGTTGGACTGAGTACTCCAGATGGGATCTCACCAGAGAAGAGTAGAGGGGGAGAATCACCTTCCTCAGCCTTTTTGGTCACACTTCTTTTGATGCAGTCCAGGATAAGGTTGTCCTTCTGGGCTGCAAGAGCTCATTGCTGCCTCATGACCTGCTCTTAATCCACCAGTAGTACAGAGTCCTTCTCGGCAGGTTTGCTCTCCATCCCTTCACCCCCCCGTCTGCATTGATACAAGGGGTTGCCCTGACCCATTTGCAGGACTCCATACTTGGCCTTGTTGAAATTCATGAGGTTCCCATGGATCCACTGCTCAAGCCGGTCCAGGTCCTACTGGATGGCATTCCACCCCTTAGGCATGTCAGCTACACCACTCAGCTTAGTTCATTTGAGAACTTGCTGAGGGTGCATTCAATCCTTTCATCTACATCACTGATGAAGATATTGAACAGTAGTGATCCCTACACGGATCCCCATGGGAAACCACTTGTCACCAGTGTACATCAGGACATTGAACCATTGACCACTACACTCTGGACGAAACTGTCCAAACTGTTCAACCAATTCCTCATCCACCAATTCCTCATCCACCAAGTAGTCCATCCATCAAATATATACGTCTCCAATTTAGAGAGCAGGATGTTGTGGGGAACAAGAAATCGAGATATATGACATCCATAGCTATCAAGCTACTATCAAGGCAGAGATTTAGTGTTGCATTGCTTGGTTGACGTTGGGTCTTTGATATTACCACTGGCAAGGCAGGGTTTATTTCCCAAGAATAATTTTGGATGGGAATGTTTCTTTTTGCTTGGAGTGAACTTTAGATACCAGGTGAATATTCTGCTTTACAAGGGTGTATTTGACAAACTGTGTGGCTGAGGTACACATATATTTATTTCTGTGAGTCTGCTATGCGATTTCCTTTAATTGGGTGGAATTATCTTGTTGCTAGATCACAGTAACAGCAAAGGTGACTCAAGTTCCCTGTGAATTTTTCTGTGACAGAGTACCCTAGGTAATTCAGGAAAAGTCCAGCCCAACCGCATCCCACAGCTATTGTGTGATCGTCATTGAGTCAACAAAAGGTTTGACCCTGAGTGGAAATTACAGGAGGCCAAGATAAACTTATCAGTCTCCATAACCTTCACACTTTTTTTCTTCCTTCCTTCTATTCCAAGTCATGCTAGTTTCACTCTGTGGTAGCACAGATGCCTTGTGAGCCGCAGTGACCTTCCTTTCCCTTTCTAAATCTCATTAATATATTCCTTCCTCCATCCAAAAAATTATGGACTCTGTGAAACTTGCTACAACAAGCGCTCAGAGAAGCCTGACTGCATTTTGGCTTTATAAAGGATAGCATAGATACCTTCAGGACTACAAGATGGTGCAGAATGGCACCTTGTGTGTCTTGTCACCTCTCAGAAAAAAAAAGCTTGATAGAGACCTACAGTCTCACTCTTAGTGCCATGGGTCAGGCTCTAGATTAGGGCAGATTACTTCACATTTGTCACTCCAGATCTCAGGTACTGTCCTCTGAAGTAAAGACAGCTTAGCTGCTCTAACAGCCTCTCTACCCATTTCTGTGACCCTCTCTTTTGTTGTGATCCCTCAGCCTTAACCATTGCCGTAGATAGCAATTATTTCCAGGCTTCAGGCACTACCGCATTTTCAATGAAGAGAAAAGGGAATATTTACAAGCCCAAACTAACAGTTCATAAGACCCATGGCAATTTTAGCACCTCTACCTGAGTTTAGGTGCTGTGAGTAAACTTAGCTGTATTTACTCATGTTCTGGTGTGACTGCACTGCACCACAGCTGGCTGCTGGTCTTCCTAAATCACTTCAGTACCAATTGCCTGACTCCTTCACTGATGTTACAAACACTTCAACAAGTAAATTCAACATCAGCCATTAAACTGTTTGGGTTTGAGTTAACCAAGCACTTCATTAGCACATACCACAGATTGTTCACTGTATTCACTATGTAAAAAAACCAAATACCCTGCGATAGAACAATGAGTTGTGTAATTTTCAGTAAAAGAAATTATGTTCAAGAGGCTCTTTCAACAAACAAAAAAAGAGATGTAGAAATGAAGTTACAGATGGCTCTACCCACCCTTTTCCCTTTCAGCTGAGAGTTCAAGCTCCATACCAGGAAGCAGGCATGTGCCCAGGACTAACTGTGCTCTTCAACACTATTTAAGCATTGCCCTCAGAAGAGGTGCTGTCTTTGGGGAATGGCAGTCAGACTAAGGTCGTCTACACATCTCTGCTATTTGCCTATGTGTCACTTTTATTTAAAGATTATGGAAATGAATGCCAACATCCAGATTTGCATTTCCTCTATCTCTGCTAAGCAGTTTATTCTGTTTAAGATTCTACTTATGAACTTTCTGACTGCTACATTTACCACAGTTGTATGCTTATCTATAATGTTAAACACCATGTTTTTTGAAATTTCTGGACATGAAATACACAACATTCATGACATTTTAGAACAAAGTGATTAAATAGGCAACAATCTCTAGAATACAGATAACCTCAATGTTTCTTATGAATTTACCTGTTTCTTATGAAGTAAGTGGTGGAGTTAGCAATGCTGGGTTAATGGTTGGACTCAATGATCTTAGAGGCCTTTTCCAAGGTACATGATTCCAAGATTCTAGTGCAGTCCTTTCTCTCACACCACAATATAGATCACGGCAATTCATTTCCAGAAACTTTTCCTGCTTTCCTGACAGTAGAAACACTTCTACCATATACATTGATTTTTATTCAATTCCCTTCTCAATAGATAATGGCGAGACCTATACTTAAAGTATAAATACTACAAACATCTTTTTAAAGTATTTTTGCTCTTCATTTAAGACCGCTTTACTACAGACTCACTAGGCAGGACAGGATCTGAACTGGGCATTTTTCTTGTGATTTCCAGCAGCTCCTCAGTTTCTCTCAAGACACATGCAGTATTTATAAGTCTTGTGTTTTACTGGGGTAAGTTACATCATACTGACAGCCTATTGTCCCTGCTACTTGTCAATAGACCCTGGTAATTTATTCTTTCTCTCTCTTTTTGTACCTGAGGCAAGTTTAGCT
>WEIT01007509.1:0-12997 GCA_013389985.1 Dryoscopus gambensis
TGCCACATCATCACCTCTAGGTGGTACGGTCATTATTCAGCTGGCAGAGTTGTGCTGACACACACACACACAAAGCTAACATGTAAATGGACACAAACCTACTAAATTTAGTTAAGAAAGGAAGTGCCGTTTATAACTTTGGGTTTTTTCTTCCTTTATCCCTTTTCAGAACAACCACATTTATCACTTTTATGGTGTACATGACTTTAAATACTGCCAGGTTCTGCATGGGTACACAAACAGAATTTCAGTCTGTCCAAAACATCTGTTTTGAAGGGTTGGAGTTATCTTTTCATAATTTCTTTCATGGGTTTTTTTGGTGACTATCACTGTTCATCAAAGGAAAAACTCTCTGGTTGAACAAATAGAATACAACTTAACAGCATTATGAAAATCGTGTTGCATTACTAACAGATGATTCTGCAAAAGATTTAATATAAGGTTGTACTTGGGCAAGCTGTTTTATTAACTTTTGAAATTATCAAAGGCATTTGTTAACTTTTTCTTGTTTTTCTTCCCTACCTACCATGTGAAATGCTAATGTCCTTTAGGCTTTTAAGTGAAGATATTTAAGTGCATTGCTGGGCAAATATTTCAAATATTTCTCTTGGTTTGAGGTTTCCATTGCCTCTGTGCACACAGGGCCATTGGGATGTGATTCAGGTCAGTGCCAGTCATTTGACACAGGGATTTACCAAAACGTGCATTAGACAGAGTGCAAGAATCATTAAATCAGCACAGTCCAAATTGCAACTGTTGTTTAGTGAAGGCTTCTGGCATTAATTAAACCTCACACAGCTAAGTATTTACAACAGTTTTACAGATTGCTGTCCAGAGGAATGAGATTCACAATTGTGGCATTAGGAGCCTACAGTACAAATGCAATGAAAGGGCCATTTTCGAGTTGTCCCAGCAGCAACGGCATGAGGCAGGAAGATTTTGATCATTAGTTGGTCAAATGAACAGAAAAAAATAATCACATAAATCAAATAATTGCTGCTACCATGGAAATCAAGAAATCCCTGGACCAATCTGTGTGCTAAATAGGGCTGCAGTTTTATTCACTGATATCAACAACAGATAATCCCTGCATTGTTGTAAATATACCCAGCAATATTGAAAACAACGCACAGCCGCTACTCTGAGTTGTTCCCCCTGTGACATTCTGTCAATTACTCAATAAATTATTTGTACATTTTGGCAGGTGTTTTGGACAGAACCATCACTTTGGGTTTAGTATGGCCAGAACAGGACAACTCTTTGAGTTGCTTCTTCCTGCACTCGTGTGCAACCTGTTGAATGTACGCATGCAAATGCACACAGGAAGTGATCACTCTGCCTGTCCTTCTAATTATTTTTTTTATAATACTATACAATACTAACTGGTCCAAGCAACAGAGTGAGTTTCATGAAAATCACTGTCTGGACAGATGAGAAGGGCCTCAGCTGGCAAGGGGCTTCAGCAGGAGCTTCAACCTGAAAGTCAGCCCAGAGGCAACCAGCAGAGAGCTGTGCAGCATTTTCTGCCCAGGTAACATTTTGGAGCCAGAAGGGTCTGTAGAGGTTACATGGGAAAGTGAGGCATGGAGAATTATAAGGAAATCAAGAGCTTCAATAAAAGACTAAGGAGACATACTCAGAACAGGATTTAGGGGTACGGCTCAGGAAAAAGCTTCAGTCACTACACCAGGCACTCACACTGCAAAGACTTTTTCCTGGGCAATTAACTGCTTAAGCAAGGACCAAAAGACACTTTTACCCTTTGTGAACCTTCTCTCAGGGGAAGCCACAGCGTGGTTTTTGCCAGTAATTGACACTGGAATGTTATTAAAGTAGATAGCTTTCTACTGTGAATTCAGGTTCATCACTCATGCCCTCCATTCTTACCCAGTCACCTCAACTGAGACACTGAAAATTAAGTATGGAGCACATCATATTCAATTCAGTAAGACAAATCCAACATACTTCAATATGCATTATCAGGTATTCCAAATACTACTGCATATCTAACCAAGGCCCACAAGTAATTTTCAGTAGCTTTGTACTGCTTTGTCTAAGCAGATTGGTTTTGACCAGACAACAAAATTTTCTTTCACTTTTACAATACCAAAGCAATCCAGAAGAGAGGAGCATATCAATTTCCTTTCAAGTAAGTCTTTGATTAATTCAGAAACTTCCTCAGAGATGGGAGTTTGACTTCATGAGAGCTGTGAGACTGCTACAAATTCTACAGCAAACAATTTGGATGCTGGGATTTAGTCAAGCATTTTACCATTAACATTTTGACTTCAACTGGTGAAACTGATAGAATATGTAGCAAAGTATTTTCATTATCATATAGAAGTTGGAGTTTTCCAAGCACCTGCAAATGGTAATAAAAAGTATTATATTGTACAAGGAAAGTAACCATTCCATTCAGGTTTTTGGTATGATGCATATGCAGAAAGCAACTGTTGTACAAAGACTGAAGTAAGATTTTTCTTATTATTTCCAGAAGAACTACACAATCTTCAGGAAATAGTATTGAATAAAGATCTGCCCTTTCTTCCTCCTTTGAAAACATAATTTCTCACCATTAAGGAAATGGTGACTAGACCTTTATTTCCCACTGACATATTTCATAAGCAAAACATGTTGCTATGGTCCCCAGATTGCTGCTGCAATCAGACTAAAAAGGATAACTTATAATTCTGACCATAAAGCAGCTGTCACATAAAGCTGTTCAAAGAGGGGAAATCACAACTGAAACTATGATGTATTAATAAAAACATGAGAATTACATCATACAAGTCTGAAGAGACACCCTGATACTTCTTATGGTGTTTTTCAGACAAAAGAGGAATAATTTCTCATTTTGCCTCAGAAAATTAGAAGAGAAAAAGAGATGAAGGTGAATCTACGGCACTTGAAAAACATTAATAGTCAGTTTATACTGTAACATAATCACTCTACCAAATAAACCATCTTTATTGTCTCATAATCAGCCTGTTGGAACACTATTGTTGATAAAATTGGTTTGCTAAAATTTTTACAAGTGTTTTTTAATGCTGTCCCAGTGCTGTCTCAGCTCATAATGCTTACTTACTATCAAAAAAGGATTTGTTTGCAAACGCTGCTTTTAGATAAGCCAGTGTTGCCTAGGAAGATGCCTCATTTCTCAACACATGCAGAAGAGAGATGAATCCTGTCTGTTGGCCGAAGACCAGGGACTCCCTCTGATGTCCAAATGTAAACAAAACCAGACAGCTTTGAAACAAAAGCACTTTCAAACAAGGCAGGGTAAAAGATGCAATGAATGGCTGCAGTAGAAGATGGAGCTTTAAAACTACAAACGGTCCAGTTGGATTGCACCAGTGAGCAGGAGAGATCCTTTGGTGGTTAATAAATAAACAGGTATAAAGTAGTTCAGGAGATCCCTTGAGCTGCAAAGTGATGGACTGGGAGAGCATCGAAGAAAATACTGCATTTCTTTGCATGCCAGCTTTTCTGAAAGCAGCTGCTTGTGGCCACCGCTGGAGACAGACAGCTGAAGGGCTGCATAAACCCTCGCACTGATCCAGTACAGTTTTTCTTATTTCATACTCTAAAGACTAATCCAAATCCACTCTGTTCTGTAATACTGCAACATTAGACTCCCAAGAACCCAGCTCATATTGTTTCAGTGGACAAAAAAATTGATTTCCTCTGCTTTTCATCCAGTTGTTCCTTGTTTCTTAATAACTAAAAGATACTTTGTGCAGAAACAATGAAACCCACCTGTTTAATCTAAAAGAAATCCAGACAACCTATTTTAACCTATAACTCTTCGGGAACCATATGGCAACTCCCCATCAATTTTCAAAATTTCAAGCTGAATGAAGTTATCAAACATGCCAAAGAAATAGGTGTTAACACAGAAGTGAAAAGAGACTCTAAAAGACCCTCTAAAGGTGCATCCAAAAGCAGCAACCTGTGCCTCTACACCAGACTATTGCTATTTGGTTCAGATTTCTGTTTTCTTCAGAAACTTCCTGTACTGTCCTCCTAAGGTATCTGTGGATTTAGGAATCAAGTATCACCTACAACCATTAAGTGCAAGCTGCGCAAAAAGCTCAGCCCATTTTTGTTTAATGATGATTTAACAAAGCCAAAAAAAGGTAAAAATCTTGATTTTGCTCTGTTCCATATATGGGTTTTGCAGAACCCAAATTAGACTATGCCTTTCTCGGGGGTTTTTTTCGGTTTGGTTTTTTTTTTTTGATCCAATCAATCAATTTGTTTCCTGATTTTCTGGTATTGAAACTCAAACTGGTTCAACAGATCAACAACTCAGAACATCTCTGAACTCTCAAAGTCAGATGTATATAAATAAACTGGTTCAGACTGCTGCCTATTTCATAATCACAGAAGGTTTGACATTTTCGTGTCTTGAGCCTGTTATTCCATTCACAGAAACCAAGAGCCTCATTCCTCCAAATCCGACTCATTTACAGAAGGCTGTCACACATCTATTTCCAAATTTCATAAAAAATGAAATACAAAAGCAGAAAATAAAATAGAAGAACCTGAGCAAACATGATTTTTAAAGTACAGATATTATCAGAAATGGTAGATGTATCTTGTCTTCTAGGGGAAAAAAACCTGAGTCTTTCATGAGTTCCACAGAATTTCTCAAGAAGATTGTCTTAGGCTTTCAGGTTCTTCTAGCTATTTGTTTGAAAAGTACTGCAGAAAAAACCTGACTTGTTATTTACAAGCACCACTCCATATCAAGAGTGACAAGCTTGAGAAGTGATGTAGTGTTCAATATTCTTAGGAAAAGATACTCAGTTTATTCCATTTACACTGGCTTTTCTAGCATCACTTACAGAGACAGTATTTGCTTTCCTGTCAGAATATGCATATAAGCAGAAGTAAAGAAAATGACTGTTTTTTGAAGCACCCAAATTGCACCCAACCTGCAAAAGACATAATTGTTTTTGGCAGCCCAAGTCTCCTATTCTAGCACAGTGACTATGGTAGACATTACAAACAGGTGAATTTCCCTTACCTCTGCTCTTCTGAGTTCATTTCATTTCCATCCTAGTCAGCATGTTTTCCTAAAGCACCCCAGAGATCTTCCATGACATTCGATCCTATATATTCAGCTCAGCTTCACTCATATGCAAAGTTTTACCTGCTGCTCAGAATATAATGTTCCATTAATTGTTTTGTTTATTTACTGTTCCTGGTGGAGGTCACTACACAGACTCTCAACTAAACAGAAATCACATCATGCAGAGATGTAGTCAAAGAATTTACACAAAACACATGGAATAGGAAACACAAAGAACTCATTAGTTTTTCAGTGGCTATAAAAATTGGGGTTATAAGAGAACTTTAGATGACCATCTTTAGTCCTATAGCTGGTCTCTCATCAGCTCAGGTGGTACTATTCAAGCTTAGCTTTCTTAGGCTGCTGTAATTTATGTAAAGAGACCCAATAACACATTTTGTTCCACTGGTAAAAAAAAACAGGGAGAAAGAAAAAAAGCAACACAACCCACCCCTCCCNGCACGTGCAGTTTCCTCATTATCACTGAACAGGAGAGCAAAGAATTGGACTCAAATGATACAAAGCTAAAATTCTGACACAAAATTCTCAGTTCTGTTCATCTGAGTTCAAGTCCTCTTTTTTCATCTGCACTAGATTTGAGATGACCATCTCTTGTATTCCTTGCTTTCCACTCATGTTATCTCCTTGTAGACCTGTTCCTTCCTTACTTTGTAACTTTTCCTGATCCTTTCTTTCCTTGCAACAAAATGACGGATAACCTTTGTTCTTTTTCTGCCAGTGAGGCACTTGGCTCTTCCTTTTAGACTTCAGTCTCTGATACGTGTGACCCTTAAATCCAAGGTCTCTCCCCACTGCAATAACTTCAGTTCAGGGGCAGTCACAACAACCAGCTTCTGAAGCGCCAGGGCTGCCACCTTTTCAAAGTTCTTTCTGAAGAAGCAAAGGTGTCGCAGAAGGGACAAAAAATGGAACTCGCTTCACTTCAGAAGTTATCTTTGAACTGATACTTTCATGGCATTAGAACATCCTGAGGCATGAAAATAGAAACACAGCATCTTTATTATTCTCTTTACCTTCTTTTTTTTCCCAGCAAGGAGAGCACCTGTTTTCTCCATCACAGGATAATTTACAAACTGAGTACATTTGCTTTATATTATATCCTAAATGTGAATTTAGACTTTTAAGATAAGGCAAACAACCCTTCAAAGGGCAGGGTGATATCCCTCACTTTCTGCTTCCTCTTCCAACCACTGCCTCACACAGGATGTTTCCATTCCTTCATCTGGCCAAGCTCTAGGAAGTTACCCTGCAACCAGCAGTGCAGCTACAGCCGAGTGTGCAGCTGAGACTCCACAATATCATCCTGAGTACTCCACGATATCATCCTATCAAGTTTGAGCACAGGACTTCCCAGTCACACTAATGGCAGAGCAGCACAGCCTCCATCACACTGCACAGCGCCAGTCTTCACCCTATTTTCCTACATCTTCCCCGCTGCCAGAACTCCTCTGCCTTCAGCCAAACAGCCTGCACAGCTCAGATTTTATGGGAAAAACTGAGCTGACTGGGACAGTAAATAGGTCAACATGGAGGACACAGCCAATGCCCCTTGTCAACACACTCCTGCATTACCAAGTTCTCAGAAGAGAAACTAAGACCACTCTTTTCATTAATTGGCTGTCCCCAGAGGTGGCACATTTACCATATTGGGCTTCATCAGAGACAGGTAAGAATCCTTTTAGTGAAATGGAATCTTTTACAGATCTTGTCCTAGCAGCTAGTTGATATTGATTCCTTAGCTTATCATGGCAGGAAAAAATAGAGCCCCGTGCTGCATGCTGACCCTAAATGGCTCAAAGTGGAAAAAGACTGCATTTTTATAAATTTTCACAAAATATATGTTTATGCACAGACACCCAAGTCAGTGAAGAAGGAGAGGAGGAGGTGCTCCAGACACTGGAGCAGGGATACCCCTGCAGCTTGAGGTGAAGTCCATGGTAAAGCAGCTGTGCCCCTGCAGCCTGTGGAGGTCCAAGGTTGGGCAGAGATCCACCTGCAGTCCATGGAAAACTCCATGACGGAGCAGGTGGATGGCCAAAGGAGTCTTTGACTCAGTTTGAAGCCTGTGCTAGGAGGAGACTCCCAGCAGGACCTGTGACCCCATGGAGAGAGGAGACCACACTGGAGCAGGTCTGCTAGCAGGACCTGTGACCCCATGGGGCACTGACCCTGGAACAGTCTGTTCCTGAAAGACTGGGCTCCATGGAAGGGATCCATGCTGGAGCAGTTTGTGAAGAACTGCAGCTCGTGGGAAGGACTCATGATAAAAAGTTGGTGGACTGTCCGCTGTGGGAGGGACCCGATGCTGAAGCAGGGTGAGAGTGTGAGGAAGCTTCCCCATGAGGAAGAAGGAGTGGCACACAGTGTGTGATGAACTGACCACAACCCCATTCCCTCTCCCCCTGCAATGTTGTCACAGGGGGCTACAGCAAATCCAGAGCAAAGTTAGGCCTGGGAAGAAGGGAGGGGTGAGTGGAAGGCTTTTTTGAAGATTTAATTTTATTTGTCATTACCCTACTCTGATTTGATTGGCAATAAATTAAACTGACTTCCACAAGTCAAGTCCATTTGTCTGTGACGGTAAAGGGTGAGTCTCCCCCTGTCCTTATCTCAGCCCATGAGTCTTTAATTACACTTTCTCTTCCGTGTCCAGCTGAGGAGGGCAAATGATGGAGCAGCTTTGGTGGGCACCTGGGACCAAGCCCACCACACTTGGTTAACTGTGAGCTGGCAGGAGATGCACTCTGCCGTGGATGTGCCCCCGGACAAGTGGAATGAAATTTTACATGTACCAGCAGCACTGTGCCTTTACTGCTAGAGGGCAAAATGATGGAAAATTTCATTACAGTGTCCAAAAGAAATGTTGCACAATCTCATATGACTGCAACATCAGTATTACAACAGTCTTATCTACTTAAGTTATACTTGGTAGAGTGTAAGTATCTGCTTCACACTCTAGAAAAACCCAAAGATTTTGAATTTAACACACATTTTTAGCAAATCATTCTCGGGCAGAAAAAAAAAATGGCTCCAAATCGCATTGCCTTTGATGCTACACTTCCAAGGAAATCTTTAAAATTGGACATAATGAGAGATCCAAGGTCAAAAGGGAAAGGAGATGTGATGTACCATACCTCTCTCTGAGATACCCTTTCCTCTTCTATTTTCATTCATTTTGCAGTTCAGAAAGGTAGTCACCAGAAATTCAATGTTCTGTATCAATGATTCTCACCAAATTGCCTTGCAGTACAGGTCACACAGTTCATATACTCCCCTCTGTTCTGTCTGTTCATGTGTTTCAGCTGACTGCTTTAGACAGGTGGTTTCTTCATCCATCTCTGAATTTCTGTTCCCTAAAGTTACTGAGTGGTAGTCTCAGAATGCTACTCCAAAAGAACAATAATTCTGATTTCCCCAAGTGTATTGTGTCATTACAATCTGTCAGATTAGCATACCCAGCTTATCACTTCATTCCCCATCCAAAAAGGAAGCTCCAAAATAATGGATACCCTTTAGACTTCTTTTGCAAAAGGGAACCATGAGCACATCATTATGTTTTAGTCACAAGTACAATGACAGAATACTTCAGTGTGATATCAAACTAAAAACCTTTGTGGAAAATCTGGAGAAAACCAGTAACAACCTCCTGCATGCTTGAGCAAATATTATTATTTATACAATCAGAATGTCACGAAATTGGTTGTCTAGACCTTGTAATCTACCGTGAAACTATTTTCTACATGTGAAACAATGTGGTAGTAGAAACATTTTTCTTAAAATGCTTTGAGACCTATGGGAAATCAAGTACAGTCAGACATTAGTTCAGACAAAATATTCCAGTGAATCAGGTTCCAAAGATGAAATGAAATAAAAAAAACACCCAAAACCAAAAAAGTAAGTTCAGTTATACAGTAGGAAGTTGTCAAAAATTTTGTTTTGTATGCCACAGACATAAGTTTTAGTACTATAAAGACTAAAACTTTCTAAATCCTGGGTGGTTTTTTTGTTTCATTTTGGGTTTTCACTCATTTGATTAATTAACACCATCATATAAACATATTGCCCTCTTACTTGATCCTTAATAGTTCCTTAACTTTTCAAAACACCGGGCAACATTTATCATTGCTCAAAAGGGGTAGTTTTCCCACAACAATAGTTTCAATGAAGTTCAGACTTCTCAATTTATTTTCTTAAAAGTTATTTTATCTTTGGAATTTTGTTGTTTCATTCTGGGCTGAAGTGTTTAATTTGTTATCAAAAAATTAATCCACGTTAAATACAACTTTTAAATTTATTTCTAAGGCCTCCATCTTCCAGCAGCAATTACTGGCATGAACGGGGAAATTTCCAAGGCTTAGATCACAAGGAAATACATTTGGTATTTGGCAGAAAAGAAGAAACAAAATCTGAACTACACAGCATACGACTATATTAACTGCAATAAACTCTCATCAGAAAACTCATCATAACTCTCCTCATAAACTCTCTCCCTCTTTTGGGGGATGGGGTGAGGAGGGGGGAGGCAGGAAGATGGCTCATGTACCTGGAAACTTCATCACTGCCAGCAAGAACATGAGTAGAAACAAATCCAGTCTTCAGTACCTCCCATGGGAGTGCTTTACTTTGCAGCCTTCATTTTCCTTCAAGGTTTTGTAACTGTGTTTCCATAATTTAGGCACATAAACAATATTATGACTTAGGTACTTCTCCTTAATTCTATCCCACCAAAAAAACAGGTTTGAATTTTTCACTTATCACTGTAATAGCCAGCTTATTAAAAACTGTGGTAGAGCTAAGTGATAATAAGATATCCTTGCTTTCCAGTATTTCTTTTAGAAATAACTTTTACATATCTCCTTGGGATAAAGGTACTTGAACAATATGGCTTTCTTCACTGTTAAGTGACTGTCAAAATTAAATTCATGTATCTGGTTGATGGACTTGCTTGTAAGTCTAAGACTCCAAAACGTAAGTGTTGATCTTTTAAATCAAACCAAATTTTAGTGATCACCTTACCCTATTAGAGAAAAAAAGACTGTAATCAACCATGCTTCCCTATGATCAGCACATAAAGTTCTGTGCTTTATGAGCACAGAGACAGGTTTTTTAAGAAGTAAAATAATTTCTTAAAAATGACTGTCAGTTAGACTATTCTTGATTAGTATGTCTAGCTCTACATTGCCAAAGCATCCATGTCAGCACCAAAACTTCTAAAGCACTTTTTTTAAACAGATAACAAAGTTATACAGCTTTGGGGTGGGTTTGTGGGGTTTTCTGTGGGGGGTGGTGGTTTTTTTGGTTTGTGGTTTTGATTTGGTTTGGTTTTTATTATAATGTGGTTCTGGATTAAGCTGTTAAGTCCATAAATAACCCATTTTTCAAATGCTGGATGCATCTGTATTAACTTCCAGGAGGCTCTCAAATACCAGTTGTATTTGAAAACTTAGGCAATTTTCAAGGTAAGGACTCAGAAACCAAAAGTTAATGAGAATAAAAAAATACAAGACAAGCACTTGGTTTCCAAAACTTGGCTCTGTGATAAATTCATGCTCTTAAACCAGAAGAGTGGAGAAAAGGGAGTTAAGTAGTTCTCTGGTATAGCATCTGACTAAACTAACATTTACATATTAACAGTGCAGCATAATTTCACCAACTGAATTAAGTTTTCAAAAGCCAATGAGAAACAATTGTTTCTGTCAACCTGTCAAGTAAAACTAAATTAAATGAAAACCTGAAGCATCAGCACAGAAGTAAAGGCATCTAAAAAATAAACATAAATACAAGAAATTAAGTTGCAAAAAATGAAGGCTATTTTAAAAAACACTAGGAAAACTAGACTCTGAAATTTGAAGAAGAGGTGCTTTAAGTTTGAAATTAATTCCAGAGAACTTACCAGGGTTTTTTTTTATTTTTATTTATGAAAATATTTAGCAGATATTATTTCTTTACTTTTGTAGACAGAAATAGTCAACCAAATAACTATTTAATTTAATCAAAGTACCTTATATTTCTTATGAATGCAGTAACTTTCAATTACACTCTCTATGATTAAAATTGTTAAAAGAATCAGATTGAAAATGTTTCAGTGCAGTACTGCCTTTGGTCATTAATTCAAGTTATGGCAACAAGACTTGAATCTACAAAGGTTGAAGCCAATTATGGTTGATATATTATAAATACTGAATTTGCACCACATTTCAGCTTGAGCACCACAGTGTGAATCCAAACACTATCAATCAAAATCGCTACATCAACACCACCATCAGAGCTTCAGCTGTAAAACAGGAAAAAACCCCATATTTAATCTCACACAAGCGACAAAGTAATTTAATCACCATTTTCCTAATACCACATCAGTATTAATGTGGAAAGATAAACTTGCAAGCACTTGCAGTTTAAGAAGCAGAGGCTTTACTTTGCAGTCAGAGGGTTTTTAGTCTCTCAATAGTTATTCCTGCTATGCATTGTTACACAGTGATAATCATCTAATAATAAGATTTTAGTATTTTCTTAAGTTTCACATAAAATGGCATATCTGGGGAAAAATAAAACCCTTACTTACTTTTCAAAGAGCAAAGAAATATGTATGCAGAAATAAAGTATAGAAGCAGCAAACTAAAAAAGTCACTTTAATATAATGGGAAAAAAAACTTTAAAAAATTATTAAAGTAAGTATCTGGGAGTTCAGGGAACCATGAAAGATGGTAATGAAGGAGGTACAGTTGCCGCTTATTACGTGCATACGTAAATGTATTCTACCAAGAATGCCAGCTGGTGGCTGCACAGACCTCCCAGCAACAGGATCTGTAGGGACCTTGCTTTGTAACAAGGAGCTCCTGCATGGAGTGGGATATTTCAGTGGGTCAGTACACGTACCACAGATGCCAGAACACTGAGAATTTAGATCAGAAGAGCAGATGATGGAGAAAGGCATAGTTAAAACTTTGACATATGGTGAAGAAGAGCACAGAGTAACTTTACTAGATTTTCTAAACCTCTGGATTAATATCATCATATAAGAATACATTTCTTATAAGAAATACCACTAGCACAAACCTGACTCAGACAAGCAAGGTAGTAGATGGAAAACAATACAGAGAAGCAAACTGAACCAACGCATTTCAATCTAAAGCCTCCAGAGGGCTTGCTCCTCGAAGTACAAGTCATTATCTTTGGTATGAACAGTTCAAATCCCTAAAGCACACACAATTTAGAATTACCTACTACTTAGGTGAGTGAAAACTGCTGGATCATGTTTTCCAGTGCTGTACAGAGTTATGTACACCACGTGCAGTTACAGATAAATCACCAGCTATATGAATTTTTTGTACATAGTGAAAAGAAAGTTCTACAGAGAATTACAGCACTCAGTATTAAACGTACTATATTTGGCAATGTGCCCAGGCTACCTTCATTTCCTTTGTGGCAGCTCAATTCAATGTTTCCTATTGCAGAGCTATGAATTCTTACCACTACACTCACACTGAGAGATAGGGAGTAATGGCAGCTGCTTTGCATTCCAGATCTTTTCGAACATGGAGTGATGCATTTTCTTAGTCAACTAGAAACACAGACTCAGATTAGGTATCTCTAGATGCCTCTTGTTCAACTAAGCAATCCCCTAAATGTGAACGAGGTAGCAGGCATACTATGTTCTTAAAAAGCAGTGGAGTTTAATGGTATAGACAGATTAGAAATCAGAATTATGAATGATGGAAAACATATTTCTATGTAAACATGTGCAAAAGAATCCAAGAGTTTTAACTGTCCAGAAGATATTCTAGTTTTAACTGCCTTATGAAAATTTGAGACAGTACTATTTTGACTTCCTTAGTATACTGCATTATTTTTAAGCAAAACTGATTGAACATATTTCGCTGTCTGTTTTACCCTGCCAACTTC
>WEIT01007510.1:0-13946 GCA_013389985.1 Dryoscopus gambensis
GATGAGAGGTTAGTCTTTCAAAGATATGCTGTTCATTTTCCTCCCTTTTCCCTTCCAACTATTAATTGACTTTGATTATTCCCTTCTTGATTATCTTTGATTCCTGCTGATTTCTCAGCAACCATCCTTTTGCTTCTAAATGAGTCAAAGTGCCACTGATTCACATTATGAGAAGGAAATACAAGTTTCCACTATTTATTTTCAAGCATATGAAATGGCACTGCCTCCTTGAAATTCCTAGACATGATTCACTGTGAGATGGAAAGAAATAAAAAATTCCCTGTGTCAGCACTGTTGGTAAAGCCTGTTTCACTCCATACTGTTGCTGAGATGCCCTGAGTTTGTCAGGTCTTTTCTAATCTTTGTGTTTCCTGCAAGTGTTTTTTTCTGCTGAGTCATACAAAACAGTCACTGAACAGGTATTATATATACCCCCTATTCCAAGGATTCTAAGCATGACTCAGAGGATTTTCCAAGTGAAGCAAACTTCTGGAAAGTGAGACACATGAAACACTACAGACACCTGTGTTCCTAGGAAATTCCTATATCCATTTGCACATGGAGGAATCAATTGCCTCAACTGCCGTGGTAAATCATCTGCTGGACAGAATCTTGTGTCAGTCTTCAGGGAAAAAGGGACAATTTAGGCCTGAGCTTTTGTGGTTTTTCTCTACTTGAAAACAATTCTTTTAGGTTAAATGTGCAATCCAAAAATTGTGTAAGGACTTGGGGTTTCATATAAACAGTGTCAGGCACTGAAAATTATTTTATAGTTCCACAGTCAGTAAGAGGCACATGTAGGCACTATAACTGAAGAATCTGTACTATAAGGGTGTTTATTCCTGTGACACAGAGCTTACAACTCATCCCAAGAATGACTGTCAGGCTGCAGAGCCTTCCTCTGAGGAGCCTGTCCACAATGTGAGTTACAGCATAACAACAGCTGCCTGGCATCTCTCAGTCACTGCTTAGGCACACAGAGCCTACACTGAACATCAGTGTAGGAGAAGTAAAGTTTGTTGCTTCAAGACAGCTTATGCAGACCTATCCACATGGCTTGCAGAAGGTAACAGAAGGTAACTATTCATGTTATTTCTTTTACTCAGCAGATCTGTTTGCAGTTCAAGCACTTGCCCTGTCACAGATACATTTATAAGATTTGCCTCCATCTTTTGGCTTTGAACACCAAATGGCATATGCAGGATGCACATTTTGTTTCCTGTTTCACTGCAAGCAGTTTCTGGAATGTGCTTGTGGATGGGTTTCAGTCAAAACTGCTCAGCTTACAGTTGCAGTTACAGTGTTAAGAAGAGAATGAAAGAGAATGATTAAATTCCAGATTCTGTTGTATATCTGTGAAATTCCAACAGTCAAATAGAAAGTAGATTTTCGTGGAGGTAACAGCTCTGCATAGAGGTAACTTTTGGGCAGATTGGAGACTGTCGATGAAGTTCTACAGGGCTTAAAAACCATGAACCTGTAAAATTGTACACCTCCCAAGAACAGCCACAGGATGGTTGTTTAAGGAGCAAGCAAGCAAGTCACATAGAAAGGGCTGCAGCAGTGGACTGAGAAAACACAACTCACAATCATGAAGGACTCACCACCAATTAACACTCACCACCTACAGACATGCCTTATATTGGTCATATTTATAGAAGTGTTTGCATTGCAGCTCTGAAAATCCAAGGCTTCTGCTTTGATTTTTCCAGGGCATAAAAAAGGTGTAAGAGAGCATTTTACACTTTCTTGGATAGACCCATAGAAACACAGGGAGGAATAACCTACCAGAGCTCCTAAGTTTTGTTTAGGTTTTCTGAAGTCAGGCAGTCCCCAGCACATAACAGTTTTCCATACTAGAATCAGAGCACACATTTGCCCTACTGAAGCATGGAGCATAAGCTGGTGAGTTTCCATTTTTGTTGAGTTGTTCTAGTAGTTTCAGTTACTTTATTTTCTACCACTCAGCGTGGACCTATGCATACTTCAAAAACTTTTCTTCTATTTACTTTTTGAAGTTTCTGTTAGCAAAAATACTGTAGAAAACATGTTTTGGGAGTATTACAGTACAACTAGCTAATATGAACAATTCTATGCTCAAACCTCATTTTTGACAGGAAAACAATTATCCATTTAAACATGCCTTGCTCATTACTGGAACATTAAATGAAGAAACATGTTTTATAGCAGTGTCACTAGTATTTACATACACAGTACCAGCTGTGAACCCTGTATGGTGCTAATAGTTTGGCAGCTATGACAAAGGCACGAACAAGCTCTTCTTCCGTAGCAAGCCAGTGATGACTTGAACCTGCTTTCAAGAGTAATTCAGCTTTTCCTGAATGCACCACATAAGCTTAAATCTGTTCTATTTTAATGAATGGCTGAATTATTCTATCACAGTCTTGCGGAATATATACGGCAAGCCTTGGGTCCCTTGCTGAGGACAAAGGGACAGTGAATAAGCAGGAGGTTTGTGTGTATTGTAGAAAAGTTGTTCTAACAAAATGAATATAGTCCTTAACAGTCCAAAGACTGACAATGGTGCAAGACTGATTTCTGCTTTTTTCTTGTCCTCTACCTCCTAAGCAACCTTATGTGTGTTCAGGGTTGCATCCACTTACATTTTTCTAAAAAAAAAAGGACATCATTGCCCTTCCTACTTAAAGTTATCTGTTAAGGTTCCAGGCCTCTCACAAACCTTAATAATCAATACACTAGAAGAAATACAGCTATCTTTTTCAAGACCACATCATAGTCAAGATTCCAAGTTGTTTACCCCAAAGTACTGAGTAGCTAAGGAACAGACTATTGACAGTCCTCTGCATGAGGGATTACAGTGGCCCGCATGCTGCAAAAATAGTGAATCCAGCAACCACAGAGCTATAGGGAAGACACTCAGAATCTTTGAAATAAACTTTCTTCAGAACGACCACCATCATCCCCACTTTCATCTTTTTTGGTATGGCCTTAACACATGCAAACACACTCACAAAGAAAAGCAATATGTAAGATGCAGTCATGTGGACAAGGACGAGTCATGTCATGTGCAGCACTCTAAGTGAGTGTTCAGCTGAAAACATTAGCCAAACTAATATGACGGAGAAAAATCTATTCTAGCAGGAACTACACTAAACAGCTTTTCTCTGGAGATAGTTTTTCTTCCTCTAATTTCTTGCTGACTTTTTTTTCTATGAGCATGTAATGCTCCTCAAGGCAGGGAACTTCTGCAGAACTAGGCACTGAAATATACTAATACAGTTGTCTTTTAATGGTAAACACACAAGTGACTTAATCACATTTTTAAATAATCATGTTAAAAAAAATTGATGGCTTTCTCTGTGGCATTATCAGAATGAATGTGCTTACAAATCTTTCAGGTTATCTGAGTAAATAATTCTTGGTTTTCTGTTTAAAGATAAAAGAATCATGGAATTCTTTAGGTTTGAAAAGACCCTTACGATTGAGTTGTACCCTAAACCTAACACTGCCAAATCCATCATTAAGACATGTGCCTAAGTGCCTTCTACATGACATCTACATGTCTTTTAAATATCTCCAGATGACTCAACTACTTCTCTAGGCAACCTGTTCCAATGCTTAACAACGCTTTTCATGGAGAAATTTTTCCCAATATTCAATCAAAACTCCTGGCAAAATGAGAGGCTATTTCTTCTTGTCCGGTCGCTGATCACCCGGGAACAGATGCTGACCCCCAGCTGGCTACAACCTCCTGCCAGGTGGTTGTAGAGACCAATGCCCCTCTCAGCCTCTTTTTCTCCCGACTAAACACATCCAGCTCCCTCAGCCACTCTGTACAAGACCTATGCTCCAGATCCTTCACCAGCCTTGTTGCTCTTGTCTGGACTCACTCCAACACCTCAATGTCCTTCTTGTAGTGAGGAGCCCAGAACTGGGCACAGGATTCAAGGTGGGCCTCACCAGCGCCATGTAGGAGTAAAGACCACTGCACTGGTCCTGCTGGCCACACCATTTTTGATACAAAGGCTCACACATGGCTTTTATCCACACAATGTTTTTCTTTAACCATGTATTTTCTACATACATATTTGACTGTCCTCAAAAAAATACCTATAAAAGACATGAGAACCTCATTTAAAAACAAAGTTTTAAATAATGATAAATGTCCCCCCTTCTAATGTTTCTGGTTTTGCACTATTTACATACTCCACGTGCATTTAGAAGGCTCAAATTCTATTTGAAAGAGGATGGACAAACTTAAAGATTGTATTGATGCTTCTGGCTGAAGCAAAGATCTTCTCCTGGATTTATGCCTTCTAGAAGTTCCCTTAGAACCACAGTAAGTGGCACTCCAGCCACTCAAGAGTGAAGTCAAATTCAGATTATACTTTAAACAATATAGGACTAAATTATTTTCATGCCTCTAAGACCACACTTCATTCTGATGATTGTTACCATATATCTGGGACAGCTGATGACCCCCTGCAATACATCTCTTCCCTTGGCCAGATTCTGCTTAAAACATGCCCCAAAGTACCAGTGTTGTCCTCAGAAGATTGACCTTAATGATGAAAATACACTTCTCAAGGTAGGGACTACCATGAATTTTCTACAATATTTCTGAGCTTAAACAACTTCAACTTGGCAAAAAAACATAAGCAAAAAGTAGTCACTAAGAAAACTGATTCCTGTGAATTTTATTTTGTTTGTTCAAACAATGAATCAGCAAAGTCATTATGATATGTAAATTCTTCTCCTACACACATTCTGCCTTGCAGCCTGTGACACAAAGTCTGTTTTATAAGGTTTCACATAAGAAGCTATTCTCCTTGTTCATCAGGGGAAGGAATTCACACACCACTGCAGAATGCAGAGTACTCAGTTCACCAAAACCCACTTTCCAAGGCAAAGTATGTTCAAGGTATCACATTTCCCACATTTCTTTAGATGGTCACAAGCTCAACCCTGGCATGCCATAGACTTAAACACTGTAGACATCAGCTGTGCTGTGAAGGTCAGTATAGAGAAGAGGTCACAAGTTCAGTTAGGGTAGAAGCTGTGTTTGTGACGTTGCTGATTCTCTGAGAGAGTAATTTAAGTAGTGTCCCACAATGTATGTAATGACAATGTGCTGGAAAGCTGAATTCCTCAAGAACAATGGAGATGGCAGCTACTGGACAGACCACCCTAGTTCCCACGTGGGATGCCACTTCTCGCAGGTGTTCTGTACTTCCTTCTTCCTCCAAAACCAGCATCAGAGTGAGCAGAGATCCTGAAATCTTTGCAGAGCCAGCTAACACATCCCTCTCCTCACAAGTTTTCCCTCCACCACCATTCATGCCACCACTTAAATTGATTTCTTTTTTTTCCCCCTCAAGTTTGAGAAATCAAGAATGGAAGAAAAAAGCCACTGAGATCTGCTTTTTAGTCTGTTAGCAAAAGTGCTTTTTAGCCCTTAATGACTGTCACAATATTGAAATCACATCACACAAGGCATAAGACTCCCAGTACACATTCTCCAGGTGAGACAGCATTCCTTCTTACCAGCAGTGCCAAATACTTCTCATGGAAAAGCAGAGAATATATTAACATATTTGCACTTACTTTCTACTGCACATATTTTCTTTCATCATCATAACTAGAGCAAAAAATGGGTTAAGTCATACGTCTGAGCTGGCAGCGGACATTTACGTACCGCAAATGGTACATCTAGCAACAGACCAAGGGGGTACACTGAGGAAGGCATGTGAGAAGGGTAACAATGATATGGCTTGAGGACTGTCTAGACTATGCCCAAGCTTCAGTCCTTATTCCTGTATAAGTAGAATACCTAAACTAATCAAGTCATTTTAGATAAATAGGGAATCAAATTCCACCATGATATAATCAGTCAGCAAGAAAGTAATGCAATGCTAAGAAGACCAGATAGCTAGCTTCTAGTAAACTGCATCACTTACCATCCAGATGGACTTAATGCAATTTTCATCAATCTCCTGTGATGATACTCTTGAAGTATGCTAGGTTTTTGGGGTGGTTCATCTGCCAGCTTAGTTTACTTAGAATCACCTGTTAGATCCTGAGCCACAGGGCAGGAAAAAGGTGCAAGAAGGAGGAAGCTCAGACGTGTAATCCAGTAGTAAAATATCTACCTGATATTTTCCAAGGACTTATGTTTCAAGACATCAAACTCTCTAAGAGGATAGCTGTGCTGCTACTGTAACATACATATACACACAGAATTCATAAAGTTTAATGAATGGAAAAAATCTATAGCTGTAGAACAGTCTGTGTCTTGCAGAAATTTCTTTAATTCATTGACACAAAGATTAATTAAAAGCTCTTGGCAAGCACATCCATAGAACCATACTAAGTGGCACTCCAGCCACTTAAGAGTGAAGTCAAACTGAGATTATACTACAACAAATTAGGACTAAATTATTTTATTTTCATGCCTCTAAGACCACACTTCATTCTGATGATTGTTACAACATATCTGGGGCAGCTGATGACCCTCTGACATAAATCAAGAAAGGGCAGCAACAGAAGCAAGCAGATAAGCTTTACAGAACAAAACCCTTCTATAGACCAAACTCATTAATAGTGTGATAGGTGTAAACATCAAGCAGAAAGGATTGTTTGGATTTTACATGAGTCTTCAGGTGGTAGCCTACAGCTATATGCATCCAGCACTGGGTGACTGAATTACCAGTTAACAGTCAGCAACCTGACCCTTCCTTTTGGTCCTTGGCAAAGCTTTTTCTTAAAAAGAAGGAAACATACCAGCTACAGAGATTGCATATTTTTTATTGTGGGGGGGGTGTCCATGAAACAATGGCAGTTCCTAGATAGTGTAATTGCAACACCTGCAAAAAAAGTAAGTATACGCAGGAAATGCCAGCAAACACGACTTTGCCCACACCATGGATACCTCCTCCTATTTTGGGACAGGAATAAGACAGAGAGAACTGTAAGAAAAGGTCAGTAATATCAAACACTCTCCCTACATTTCTACAGGCTGTACTGTGAAGAAACCTTTGCTCAGTAAAAGTAGTTGAGCAGAGTCTATTCGCCTCCACCACTCACCGGCTCTCCAGCCGCTGCCCCCAGAAAAGTGCCCCAAGGAGTAACCATTGTTACTGGATAGAGATCCAGAAAAATTATACCACTTATATGTTAGTAGGAAGGCACAGAAAAACTTGAATCATATCCACAAGGGCCCTCCAGAATCTTGGTTTGCTTTTGTAGGTGCATTGTGGTGACATAGTGGGCTCCTCTTTTGGAAGCAGCATCACGTACATGCTTTGTGCAAAAATTGAAGCTGCTAGCTACCCAAATTTACTAGTTAAACATGGAATAGCCAGAGTATTTATAAAGGTACATTAATTTTTCAGCTGAAGTCCTAGGCTTTAAATATTTTTAAAGTATTTTTTTATTTTGATCAGCCATAACTACGTTATTTAATTACATTAATAACTTTTAAAATCCTCCTTTGTAAAAGCTCTCACACCTTAACAGTGATTTTGTACTTCCTTTAAATGTCAAACTGTGGTTTCTTAAATTGCTTAATCAGGTTTTAAACAATTTAGCTCTTAGCTCCTTAGGCAGCCTGGCAGTGCTGAAATTAGAATTAAGAGTCACAGGATAATTAAGGCTAGAACTGATTTTGGGAAGTCAGCATCCCATCAGATCAGATTGCTCAGGGCTTTATTCTACCTGGTCTTGAAAACCCTGAAGGCTGGAGATGGCACAGTGTCTCTGGATTCTCTCTTAACTCCTTTATTTTCTTCAATGGGAAAAAATTTTCATTATATCAAGCCTGAAAAGAAGTTAATTTTCTGTTAATTTCAGCAAAATTTTCTGTTGTTTGACCATCTTCTCATTTCAATCTGTGGACCTGACAAAGAAATCACATGGTGATGTTCTTCAGCCATTGTTATGCTGGAGGTCAGATTAGAATAAGTGACATAATCCCTTGTGGCCTTAAATTTCTGTGTATCTTTTCCAGAGACTCTTACAACAGAAAAAGCTTAGCATTCCATTCACTGAAAATCCAAACAAGACATAATTACTCCCAATTTAAGGCTACAATGAGTACAGGAAAGAACCTAAAATGACTGAATTTATCATGTTTGGGAATCAAGATTTAAAGGGAGCACAGAAGAATAGAGCTGCTTTCTTTCTTAGCTCCTTTTTTGACACTGTCAAAACTCATATGGTGAAAGCCGACAATTACAGTTTAACAAAAACTGCATCTGTTTCAAGGATCTACTGCTTTCCACTCCAAATTATTTCTTCAGACTGTTTACCAAAAGCTGAGAAATATATTCCTTGAAAAGTGTTAAACAGTGAGACTACTAGGTGCCATAAAGAGCAACTAGTATTTACCAAAGAAAAAGAATTTACCCTAAAGCTATATAAACCACAAGTACATTACAAAAATTCATGTTGCGGATGGATAGCTTCACTGGAGTGGTTGAGCAGGCATACAGACTCTCCTCTGTTCTATTACTGCAGTCTCACTCACTGAGGACTGAGAGAGGTCTGTATATTGGTATATACACAGCTTGTTTCCAGAGCTGTCAGCCTCTTACATGCCTTAAAATCACTTAAATGGATAAAAAAATTGCTAATAATGGAAATAAGAACATAATCATGTCTGCAGTCCTCTACAGACTGTGAGGCCATTTTACAAAAACAGTCCTTAAAGTTTTGCTATACAAAGAAGTGGTCCTGATATCCAGTACCTGCTTTTATCTTAACAGTTCTTCTGTTTCCATGCAACCAGCTCACTCTAAGTGGGAGAGTGGTTGAGGGAAGAGAATAAAATTAATAAACCAGAAGGACTAGGGAAAGCAGAGAGGAAACACCAGAACACAGGTTGACCAGTGTTGTGGTTTGACACTGGTTTAGGTGCCAAGCACATGAAATCTTATTTGCTTCCACTGTAATTGAGCAGAGAGGGGAACATTACAACTTCATTTTCGTAAGGTGAAATAAGGATTATTGAAGAAAACAGAAAATTTCAAGGCAAAACAGGTCCCTTCTTAAACAGTTACAGTATAAAGGAGATTTAGTACTAAAAGAATTAAAAGTAAAAAGAAAGAAAAATAAGAAATGTGTGAAACAAGTTAGTAAAATTGGCTTTTGCTGAATAATGTATGAACTGATAATAAATATTATAATGTTGGTTTTGGAAAATGTTAAGAAAATAGCACATGTTGAAAATGTTTAATGTTACCATAGTCTAGTTGTGAGGCTGGTTTTTACAAGGGTTGTGTGATTTGTGTATTGTAATGTTAGTTCTGTGGGTCTGCATGAGATGAGCTGTTGCTAGCCAAACTTCTAGGACACAACCATAAAAGGAGTTGGATTCCATGAGGACCCTGATGACCACAGCAAAAGAACAGCGCGAGTGTCGAAAAGAGTGACATGGGGCAAGACTATGCAAAATTGCAACTAAATATGCATAAGGCTGATGTAATCACAGGGGTATAAAAGGTGGAACCACTATTTTGTGATTGAGCCTCTGGCACCTGGCCATGCTCCCAGCACTGCCCCTTTTGCTTTGCTGATTTTTATAGTTCTCAATAAAATTTTTAATAGCTCATTTCCACTCAGGATATGAGTTGTTTATAACAAGAAATTAAAGCAAACTCCCAGAACACCCCTCTCTTCCAGTACCCCCTCTTTCCAACCAACCTGCACAAAGGAAAATAAAACATGGGGTTTGGTCAGTGTTTCATTTGTTAAGAGTCTTTCTTATATTTAAGGAAAATAGTTTCTTCTGCTGTGCCGTGGGATTATTCCCACGGGAGACAGTTCTCTACGAACTTCTCCAGACTAGTTCCAAACTGTCACAAGCAGCAGCCCTGCCTGAATCTGCTGCAGTGAAAAATCTCTCCCGTGGTTTAGCAGTCTTCTCATTACTGCCAGAGTGGGCCATAGTGGTCCATGGAGTTTTAGTCTTTTAAGGATGAGCTATTCCAGCCTGAAAGCAACAGCTCTTTTCTTCAAATTTCTAAAAGCCTCTCACAGCCTCCACGTGACCTGGTGTGGTCTTTCTTCGCAGGCTGTGCATGGAGTTTCCACCCCGCCATGTATCTCAATGAGTTATAGAAGAACAGTTTGTAATATTACAGTCCTCACTACGGCTTGCAGAGGGATTTAAGCTCCAGCACTGGATGTGCCCCACCTTCCTTTTCCCATCTCTTACACTGACCTTGGTGCCGCCATTTTGGCTTCGTCCCATGTGATCTTACTTTTCCTTTCTTTCCAACCTTGGAGTCATCATGTCTCACGTGACTTACTTTTCTTTTCTTTCTCCCTGACTTGGAAGAAAAGGTGGCCTCTGCAAGTTTTCAGCTGAAAAGTTGATCTCACGCAGGCCTGGCACTGGTGTGGTGTTTTTTTCAGTTCAGTGCAGGCTGTGGGGAGGGCTGCTGGCCCTCAGAAGCCGCTTCATGTGGTCTCGGCTGTGCAGCAGCTCATGACTGTTTCCTAGCTGCCTGCAGCTCTGTAAGTCTCCCCGCCGTGTCCCAGACCCCACGCCACTGTGCCAGGGGAAGGGGTCCAGGCCTGCTCCCCGCCTCTTGGCAGGAGAGCAGGAACAAAAGGGAAATTCCTGCGCTTGCGTGCTCTCTAAATATGCAAATTGCACAATCGTTACCAGCTTTCTCATTGGGCTAGCAACTTAGCCATTAACTAAGTTTCAACCTATCACAACAGGTGAGAGGCCAGAGGCCATTGTGCCAGTATAAACACTGACAAGGTGAAATATAACATTTATAACAATTTGTAACTCAACTGCATTTGTGGCCTTTTTTTTTAAACTACAGAGGAACACCACCACCACAAAATGAAAGATCCCACCAAGCCTGGCTATCCCTACTCTGAAATTATTTTCCTTGAAACTAGCTCCTCAGTGAAAGCTGCACTTAGTTACAGTTCTTGAAACCCCTTCTTATGAGATATGCCAAATGAAAGAGGAACATTTTAATAAGATTAAGCTGAGAAAAGTGTGTTCAGGGTTTCTGTGAACAGCTCTTATTAAACCAGTTCTGGATCTCCTCACCAAACTCATTTGCTAATGGAAAAGTCAACCCAAATACCATCCACTGGACAGACATTTTTTTCCAGAACAATTATCTGCAGACTAGAAAGATTCAAAGCAATAAAGTAATCTCTAAGTTACAGCCACTCAACACTTTGAAACTGTTGTCCTATTAGTAAGGGCATACACAAGCTTGTTTTGTTTTCTGAGTATATCATCTTTCAAGATCTATTCAGCTACTTTGAAGAATGAACAATTGTCATATTCATCGCCATTAATTTATTCATTAATATATGAATGAAAATAGAGTTTTTAATTAGTACTATGCCCATGGTGCATCTAACCAAAGGCTATTCCAGAACAGGCAGGAACAAACAGTGCCCAACACAGCAACAAAGGTTCCCTCTCTGATCACTTGTGAAGTGCAGAACAGGTAACAATACACATGCTCAGTGACTGCATTTCATTCAACAGCTTACAAGCAGTACTCAGGTTGGCAGGTAGCATCACATCCAAATGGGACGGATGTGAAAATCAATCAGAAAGATTCTTTTGAAAAGCAACTTACCCCAGGAAGGGATCCAAACTTCCCTTTGACTGTTTTGAGTGCGCCTAAGTAGGGACTTGCTGACATAAGAAATACTCAGAACACCAAATTCAACACAGCATATATCTGTCTGTGAACTGATAGATCTAAGGCCTGCCAAACAATTTTATCAACAGTTTCATAAGAAAAGTGTTAAACCAGAAAGATAATGAGAAGTATGCAGGAGGCCAGTACGGTACCTGCAACAAAGGCTGAAGAGGAGACAAGAAAGGAATGGTAGTACAAGTGCTGCTCCAATAATGCCCTAAAGGTATCTATAGAATCTCTTTATTGGACTGTCCAATCATCTCAGTCTGTAATATGAATATGGCACACACCAATACAAGCTGACTTGTCACTCTCCTTTGGGTCAATTCAGAGTGAGACAAAGATTTCCATGAACACTGAGCTTTCCTGTTTTGACTTTTATCAGAGTCCAGCCCCATTTTAGAGATCAGATGCCTTTCCCCTTCTTCATTTTCTTCGTGTTTGATTTAATTGACATCAGCAGAAGTTGCTGGGAGGAGAAAACCTGTAGACTGAGAGTGTTTACTGATTTCATTCTTAGCTTACAACAGGTAAGCCATCAGGATAAAAGTTCCTTCAGAAGTATCTTACTACAAATATAATGGGAGAGCATCTAGGGCTGAATGCTTGTGTGTTAAAGATCATTAGTTGGTTCAGTAAAACCCATCAGCACACCAGTGGGCTACCTGCTCCCCGTATCTGCTGACAGACAATAGTTTCTACATACACAAACCACAAGAAAACAAAACAATATTGGAATACTCCAAGGTAGAAACTTTGTATTACAAAAGCCTGCAGAAATATCAGTAGAAGCAAAATCACCTATTTCTCTGTACCTTTAACCAGTCTTCAGCTCCAAAAACCATTTATCCTGAAGAAACAAAAATCAACAAATGCTTGAGAAATCAAACCCATTTTTCACTATGCAAAATATATGATACTGCTTCCTCTGATATCCTTCTTCTTCTTGCCATGTTGCCAAAGTCCAGATTAAAAATGTAGTTAAGGCATCCTTTCTACCTATTAGAGTAGAACAGAAAAGTGATAGAAACTAAGAAACAAACCACAGGTTTGTCCAGATAAATAGCCAGCAAATCCAATAATAAGGTATTTCAAAAGTCTGGAAACACTGATAGACACAGCCTATAACAATTAGTTGCAGGCCCTGCTGCCTATAAACTCCAAAATATTGAGTTGAACTAATATGAACATACGGCGTTCTTCTTGTTTGTTGTTCATCTGGGCCAACTAATATACAACAGCTTACATCTCTTATAGCAATCTCCCAGCTTTTCCATTTGAAAGAAGTACATCAGGACCCATTAACTAAAACTGCTAAAAATCATGCAAGTACACTGATATTTCTAAGGTATAACATTTTCTTTAGTTGTTGCATGCAGCCACAGTTAAATATTTATGCTGTCTACACTACACAATGCACTCCTCTGCAAAGTTGACCTTATCCAGAGGGAGCTATTTCAGCAAGGATACTTCAACTGACTTGTGCCACACTTCAGAGAGAATATTATAAAAGGAAATTTGTGAAGATCTTAATAGCTCTCTCATCTGGGCTGTCTGTTTAAATAACAGCAATGCTTATTAGTTACATATAGTACTGAAAACAATACTTTGGAGAATAATTCACTTCCCAACTTTTGAGTTTTGGATGAGAAATCAAGAGAAGGTGGGAAGGCAAAGCTCACTGCATTCCTGACTCTCCACTGTTTTGTACATAGATGTACACTCTAGGAGAGCACTCTTACTAGTTTTGCTTTCCATCCATTCTATATCTAAGTAGCCAGACAAGATGCAAAGCCATACAGATTTGATTAACCTTCAAGCAGGTATTAATGCAATGCTGATTACCCTCAGTGATTAACCCAAGAGGCTCATCAGGGAAAAACATTTAAGGCTAACAAACTCTACCATACCTAGCAACCACAGTTAACATTTCATACACTGCACACTATTTCTGATCCCTCCTCCTCCCCACCTGCTGTTCAACAGCTTTAATGTCCCTAAAAATGAAGGTGGGAAGAGAATATGCTTAGTACAAGAGAGAAAGGCAGTTTATGCTTTAGGACTTCTTCTTTACACTTACCTACACTTGTAGGAAATATATCCTCATTGTTGATTTGCACCTCGATCCAGTCCATGAGAAGATTCATGTATTGGGGCGCTGGCAATGGTGTGGGCTTCTTGTACTTCAAGTCATCCTGCCACCGGTACTCATACTTAGGGCCTCCAGACATCACTGGACAGGTCCTCTCTGTGCAGAACTCACAGATAGGTGCATAAATA
>WEIT01007514.1:0-10728 GCA_013389985.1 Dryoscopus gambensis
GCCCCCCGGGCCTCCCGAGCCTCTGCAATCGCCGGAGTTCCTGGACCCCGCAGGCCCTCGGGCCCCCCGAAGCTCCACCACCGCCGTTCATCCGGCCGGGTCCGGCCGCACGCGCCTGCCGCTCCTGCTCCCTTCATCAAAAGCATTGTGAAACACTGGAGCAGACTATGCAAGGAGTTGAGTCACCATCCCTGGAAATATTGAAGGGATGTGTAGATTTGGCACTTAGGGACATGGTTTAGTGGTGGGCTCGGCAGTTAGGTTAATGGTTGGACCCAATGACGTTAGAGGGCTTTTTCAACCTAAATGTTTCAATGATTCTATGGTTAGCTCTAGCAAGATTCCCACTCAGATGAGGTTATTGTTATTCCTGTTTGAGGTACTTCTTGGTTTTTAAGGTAGAATCTGCATCTCATTCAGGAATCCAGAATGGCTATGTCAGCATCAGGCTGCAAAAATTCAAACTCCAACTGATGTTACCTCAGGCACTATGGAACAGCCTGTGTGGCCTATGGCTGCCACTCCAGAGGGGTACAGATGCCCAGGAAGTCTTGTGTCACACACATTTGCCAGACCATGTGGCTATCTGGGATGCTTTAGGCAGTGCCAAAAAGTACTGTATGCCTGGGAGTAGGCAACCTGAATCTCTCCCATAAACATCTCTACAAATCTGTCTTTTCCATGTCCTTGTACAGGTTTGCGTAGAAAGTCCTCTGCAGAGGAAAAAGTTACTCTCCTACGTTTTTCTAAGCTCCTGTTGATTAGCCATTGGATTATTTTGTCCCTTGAGAAAGAGAGATGAAAGTGTTTGCTTCTCTTGGGGTACTGAGCTTTCACCCTGCAAGGATCTCCAGTTGCACAAGGACACAAGCAAGTCAGCAGAAATAAAGTAACAGTGCCTCAACTCGGCTGAAAAGAGGCTTGTGGTTATTCCTTGAGTGTGTTCTCAAGTGCGTGATGGCTTGAGTGAGACTCAAGCATGCTTTATTGACCTGCAGATCTGCACAATTCGCCCCTCAGAAGGAAATATCCGTATAGTTTTTTTGCTTTGAAAAAGCCTTTAGCTAAACTCTAGATATTTGGTTAAATTCATCAGGTATTACCAATTTAAAATGTGGTTTGGAAAAGATCTTGGTGTTAACGAAGAGTGCACAGGAGAGTACAAGGAGAATCTGACCTTTGATATTTCACACAATATCAAGGCCTCCCACAATCAGTCAATGAAAATGTAAAGGGCATCAGTGCAGTATACCCAGGAACAGAACTTCTGATTTATGGATATTACACATCCAAGAGACTTCCAGCTTCCATAAAAAAATTGTAATAATTGCATTTTTTACCTCTCAAGGTACTTTTAGAAGTTTCTTTGCTCTTTATCTTCAAGGTACTATAACAGAGTGCACGTGGTGGGCTACATGGCCTTCAGTATTTAGCCATTCAGGATTAGGAATCTAAAACTGAATCTTTTTGATCTTTTTTCTTCTTCTTCTTTTTTTTTTTTTTCAGTATGATTGTGTTTAAGGATCTTGTCATGGCTGTGATTAATCTTTATCAAAAAAATCTTTTGAAGTGATTGGTCATGTGAGGCTCAAGAGAAGCATTGATGAGCATGCAGCCCTGTGTATGAAGAATCTTTCTTTGCACAGTTTGCAGTATTGTTTACATGAAGTTATTTTCATGCTGCTTCAACCACATCCTTTTATTTACAGACATTGTCTGCTCTGAAAATAGCCAGTGGCCTGAGTTTTCCCACACCTTTCTGCTTGATTGCAGCAGGTTTGAGTAAGGTCTCCAAGTTACTCCAGTGAGAAGTATCTTGCAGATGTCCTTTGCATGTGTTCCTGAGCAAGAGTGGGTTTTTTGCACTGCAGCCTAAAGTCTGTAGTAGGCTTTGGCTCTCCTGTTTCACCCTTAAGGAGGTTTTTTTCTACGATTGTTTTTAAAAAGCTTGCCTTCTTAGTCCGTATAGAAACCATGCTGATCTGCGCTTAGTGAAGTGGCACTCGTCCTCTTCTCCCAGTGAGAGATTCCCTCTTGAATCTGTACAAAATAATTTCTATGCACTATTTCATTACTTATTTTCTTATAAGAAACAAGTCAAGTATTCTACAGAACCTGCCTTCCTTTTCTTCCTAAATGGTAAAATTGGTAACTGCTCTCCACTCAGTTTCTTAGACTTCTGAATTTGCTAGAGAAGTTTATTGTAGCTTTTCATTTCCATAAAGAGGTATTTTATTCTTGTTGCATATTGGGAATCTTCTTCCAAGATGGTTGAGGGGTACACCATTCCAGTATCAAAAATTTTGAAGGATTCTTAGTCTATTATATAAACAGTCTAGGTTCAAAATATGCATTATGTGTATAATTTCTCTGCATCTGAGCAAAGATTTTCCAGACTCCCTTGGGAGCTGGCCTCTTAGTTTGCTTTACTCCTTCCTGCTTTGAGAGCTGGGCAGCTGGGAAAAATCCGTCATGGAAATTTTGTAGCAATGAAAATTTTGGATTTAGTACAGAATCCAAAAGCATTTTTCTCTCACATGGAACTGCTTAGATCTTCTGGGATTCGCAGTTGAACTTTGGTCTTAATGTCTCATCTGCCCTGTGGGTGGGATTTTCAGAGTTTGCAGCTCTTGGAAAGGACTCGTATACTTCCTGCAGCTATTTTCCTATATTGTCCCTTTTCAACAGCCTGAGGCACCTTCAGAATCCACAAGGATTGGTAGCCCATTTTAGTTCAGCAGTAAGTCCTTGACATCGATTGCAAGGAGCATATTTCACTTCAGAAAGAGAGTTGTATCCGAAAAGAATCACTGTTGGATTTCAGATCTGGGATTAAAAATTCTTATATGTTGACTTTTGTCAAAATTTTCTTTTAGTTTCTCTTCTTCCTCTCAGTTGAGGCTGCCACTGAATAGCAATTATTTAATTTATTCAATACCTTTTGCCATCTGTTTTGAATCCTTACCCCAACTTTTCTCACCCCATGAAACTAGAAATGTTCAAATTCATTAGCTAGAATTCCTTTGTTTGCAATCATGTCTTGCCTTTTCAGTTATCCTGAGAAGCCAGTGATATGCTGTCCCTGTACCCTGTTAGGGAAGGTGTATTTGAAGACAAAACTTCAGAAAACTAAGCAGGCTTCTAGTTAAACAGTACTGGTTTTGTCAGGAATATGGGGTGGGTCTCATCACTGTGCAACTGCTGTGTAGTCTGCAAAAATTTACAGCTGATTTTTGATAACATATACTGTGGTTAAGTAACTTCAAGAGCAGGTGGGATTCCACCAAAAAAACTTATCTTCAATGATGTGAGAGCACACAGTAAAGGTCCAGATAGGGAAAAGGATGTTTGAAAGTGGCATTTTTTCCAATTTTAGTGGTTGCTATGGCTGTCCATTCTCCATGCATATCAAAACAATGAGTAGTGCAGGCCTCACCTGCATAGCTCCATTCTCAAGAGATTTGCTTTGAGTTATTGAGAAGCAGTCTGTACTCTCCCTGCATTTGGTCTGCCTATGCATTTCCTGTCTTTATGCACCAACAGCAAAGTTTCTGGCTATGATGATGGGATACAACAATTTAAAGCTGAGTTTTTTGCTTCTGCTGAAGGTAAGAGATTGGTGGTTTGAGAAGCAATTGTGATGGTAGGAAAGGGGGGCACGTGCAGCTCTGTGGTTCTCTGCCTGGGTGATGGTCACTTGACTCATCTTATTGTAGCAGTAGCTGGTTTCTTGGTGGAGAGGGTGTTGGGGTTTTTTTTTGGAACAATATCCTTGTCCTAGGAAAAGACTTTGTTTTGTTAACTATTACTATTGCTCTCATATTAAAAAACCCGCCAAATCTTTTGATTTCCTTAAATAAAAAACATATTGTGGTGATGGAGGAAGAAGACTCAATTTCAGTCCTCGAAAACAGAAGCAACTTCAAGATGATGAAAAATTTCAAAAGAAATCATCTTCAACCTGGTCAACCTTCCCAGCAGAACAGAGCCTGTAAGCAGGATAACACTGTGCATCTCCTGTTTCCTGGCCTCTCTTGGATGTTATTCTGCAGATATACAAGCTGCTGACCACCATGGTTGCTCCCCTGTCAGGGAGGATGAGGATAGGGTCTCTCTTCTTGATTCTGCAACTTCTGTCATTTCAGAATAGCTGGTTCCAGGACTAATAGAGGGAAAAGCAGATGAATATAACCATCGTTTGCTTGTTTTATAGGTCTGGGCTGAGAGTAGTTACATGTGGTTCCTCACTCAGCTGTTAACTTGAAGAGAGTTGACAACCAGATAAAATATGGAAAGAATCTAGCTAAAAATATTCACAGTGACCTCGAGCATTTAATGAGAAAAACAATATCATGTTATCTATTCTTATGTTTGTTGTATGTTATGTATGTTTTAATGCATTTTATTGTGACTACACTGGCATTATTAGGACAAATAAATATTGTTTATTTTTAAAAGTGCTTCTGGTTTTCTGGTTTTGTTTATTTTTTTCTCCATCCCTCCTGCCATCTTAACAAATTAGCTACCCTGCTGGGAATGGATGAAAATAACTCAATCTATCCATCTGAAAAGTACGTAAATTTTAAGAGGAAGGAGTAAGACTTTTATATAAAAGCCTAGAAGAACACAGTGAGATCTGCCTCTAGGAATGTTTTTCACATATGATAGGAAGTCAAGCTCTTCTTCACAGCGTGTCTTTTTTTGTAACATCATCACTAGTTTTTTTTTTTTATATTTAGCAGCCTGTCTTGTTTGATCAATTGACTATTACAAGCTCCAAGTTCTCTTTTTTGTAACATCCTACATTCAGGCTACTGATCTTCAGTGTGTCACCTTCATCTATGCTTTCCAAGCTTCATCCAGAAAACATTTCTAATTAAGTTCTTAAGTCAAGTCAAGCCAGCCTCTGCAAACTGTTGGGCTGTAAACACTATAAACTAAAATTCTCCTGCAATATTTCCAATAATTTATTGTTTTCCTGGTTAGATTGATACCTTCTCCTCTCTATCAGAGGTATCTAGACCTGCAAAACAGAAGTAATTTCTGAAGGCTTCAATAATGTTAACAGCCAAGACATATAGTGATGCTTAATGAATCTATAAAGGACTTAGTTGTGTTTTAACCCCAGCCAGTCACTAAGTACCATGCAGCTGCTACCTCACTCCCTCTCCTCATTACTGGGCTGGGGAGGAGAATCAGAAAAAAGGGGAAACACATGGGTTGAGATAAGAGTTTAATAGTTGAAATAAAGTAAAATATAATACCACTACAAATAATACTAGTAGTAATAACACCACCACCAATAGTAACTGTAATGAAAAGGAGAGAGAAAGAGAAATAAAACTGAAGACAAAGTAGTGATGCACAGTACCACTGCTTACCACCTACTGACTGAAGTTCAGCCCATCTCCCAGCAGCAATGAGCCCCTCCCAGTCAACTCCCTCCAGTTTATGTGCTGGCCATGTTCTGTGGTCTGGAATATCCCTTTGGCCAGTTTGGATTAGCTGTCCTGGCCATGCTCCCTCACAGGTCCTTGTGCAGCTCCTCACTGGCAGAGCACGGGAACCTGAAGAGCCCCTGGCTCAGGGCAAGCGCTGCGGAGCAACAACTGAGCCATCAGTGTGTTATCAACATCAGTCTCACACTGAATCCAAAACAGGGCACTGTAGGTTAGGATTAGGGTTGTGTTATGGGTTAGGGTTAGTAGGAAGAAAATTACCTGTATCCCAATTTTATAATAGTGGCAGTTATATGACAGTTGTGCAAATGGGAGAAATATTTCTTTATGTAGACCCTTATAAATCTTTTATGTGTCATTGATGATAATTTAGGTGAAGTTTAGGACAGAGGAAATAAAATTTAGACTAAAAACTTACACGTGATTCCTGGAATCTCTCTTTATCTTTGCTGTCTTTCAGTAAATAAAGGAATACGGAAACAGAGTATGAGAAATTCAAAATGAAATCTGTCTAATGCATATTTACTAAAAATTTAAAAGCTAACCTATCTTTATGCAGAGGTTTTGTTCTTCCATTTGACTAACAGTTGACTAAGTTCTGTCAACTAACAGTTGACCAAGTTCTTTCTTAAAGTTTGTTCAGAAAGGCTTAACTTCAATAGGAGAGTAATAGAAAGAGATTCACAGAAGTTTTTTTCTCAGGTGATGTTAATGCCTTGTTTCTATTCAGTTTCCAAAAATTGGAAAACATAACTTGTAAATATTTAGTAACCATATAGAAACAAGAATGCTTGAGGAAGAAACCTGGTAGAGCTAAAGTAAAATTAATAGGACTAGGAAGAACCAATTACCTTGTCAGATATGGATGAAAGCTTGTCCTCCAATTTGTTTTGTTAATCTGAGATGGCTGAAGCAACTCCACCCACAGGAGGTAAGGAGTGCCTGAAAACACCACTGTTGGAACAAACTCATCACACCTCTGCTCCTTCAGTGCATTTTTTCATCTGAGGAGATTTTCCCTGTCATGTGTGTGAAATCCCATGGGATACTTATTTCTGGTGTGAATTTTGTACCTGGTGTGATATTTGTTTCTGCTGAGCTTAAGCATTGGAAGGTACAGTGCTATGCATGTGCCCTCAGAGGTGGTAGCAGCACTCCCTGGTGACTGAATTGAATAAAACTGCTGTTTCACACACATTTATTTCAGAAGAGCTCATGCCCTCTAAAGACATAAAAGCCATATGAGGCTGTTCCCTGGTAACTTGTTTGAGCAGCAGGTTGTGACTTCCTGAATGGAGGTGGTTCTTCAGCAACATTTGTCTGTGGTACTCTGCTAACACGTTTTTGCATTTCAGTTCCCCTGTGCGAAGCTGGATATTGCACAGAGATGTTACTATTATTATGGTAATAGCAGCTGCATTTTGTTTCTAAAACAGATGCATACCAATAATGGGCGAAATATTTTTTTTGTGCTCTTTACTGAGGAAGCTATATCTTACACAGTTATCATTCAGAGCAGGTGCAATTGTTGCGGTTTGTTGGTTTCCCTGCAATGGTATGGCAAGCTGCAGACCTTCCCAGAGAGTGCTGTGAGGCTTTCTAGGGGAAAGCAGCTGTTCCCACTTCCTGTAGCCCTTCTGAGCTGCCCCGCATGCGTCCGGCTAGCTGTCGGCTCCACAACACGGTGGCGATAGACGAGGCAAGAAGGCTCCCCACATGGGGGACCTCAGACGACATTTATTCACATGGTCCCAAAGGCAGAGAGACAACAGATGGCATAGGCCTGGGGTTTTATATGGGGATGGGGGGTGGAGAGAGCACATGGACTAATAGTCTCAGGGCATAGGGGCAGTACATGGGTGGGACCTTGACATATAAGGGAAAAAGGGGCAGGGAAATCAATGGGTTAGTCAGGGAAACAGAACTGGGGTACCCTGGCATGGTAGGACAAAGTATCCTGGGACGCTTCAACCTAACCTGGGGAGATCTCTTGGGGTTTGCCCCTTTAGGGGACTCTCTCATTCCCTGATTGGCATATTCACTGGCTCCCACATACTGTAGCATCACAACTGATATTTCAGTGCCTTACACCTAAAGACAGACATAGACAAAACAATTTTTTTTTTGCACTGCTCTAGTGACTTGCTGGTATACCTCCCTGACAGAGTGAAAACATTCCTCTGAGGCTCCAGCTAAGCTGAAAAATAAAAGAAATTGATGTCTCCTGCAGAGTGTATGAATGTATTTAAAGATAGATGAACTAACTTGTGAAATCTATTTTATGTGTCCTTGCCTCTTAAATCACTTACTGGTGTAAGCCTTAGTCAGCTAGAAGCAGGCTGTAAATACATAGTATATATATTTAAATCTGGTAGGAAAAAAGCAAGGTATTTTTTCTTCTTAGCAGACTGAGTATTTCATCTAGTTGTATTGAAGATTTGTACACTTCAGAAATTCCCAATTTATTGGGACTAAACATACACACACACAACCTATTTTTGGTAGTGTTGTATAGAGGTAGTTTACTGTGCAGTTGTAAACAGTTGTCGAGTCTGTGAATTAGTTTTTAAATAAATGAGGCCAAGGATTTTTTAACAGAGGAGTTTCTGAAACACTTAAAGTGTAGCATGCCATCCTTAATTTAATGTACCCTCACATGTAAAGGACTATAATACAGATATCAGTGTGTTATAGTAGTTTGCTATACCAGTATTATCATGAGACAGCACAATGCTGCTTAGAAATGTCTGGATGCTTCAGTCATTGTAACCTTCTGAGGTCTTGCTTTTCCAGGAAATTTGTCAATCAATTTACCTAAAATTAGCAATTTAGTCTTTTGTATGTGTGTTTTGTGTGTAAAAACATCACACTGTAACTTCCTAGTCAGAAGTGTAATGATTTTACCTGATCCAGATTACTTCCCAAATTAGTAATTATGACACTGATGACGGTTTTGTTTTGCGTATTTGGTTATGTACTCATCTGTTTTATTACAAGGGGACAAGTCCAAACTGAACTTGCCTGCTATCATCTTGTCACTCTGGTTTGTCGTTTTCCTTTTCCTCAGAATTTTTTTTTTTAATTATACGGGATAATTGACATTCCTGCCTTTTCATTCTTTGGTGATAGGTTTAGTGAAAATAAAAAAGTAAAGTATTTTTGTTACTTTTTAAAAATCTCTTCTGTTATGTTACCTGTAATTAAACATAGGCATGGGGATTAATCACTTGCCAATTAATTTCTCATGTAATTTTCCACATAGATACTGCTCCAAAATCCAAGAGTTTTGACTGCCAGCTATAAAAAGATTGCTCACCACACCCCAACCTTGTCGTTGTCAGAATTTAGCTCTGCTTCTCAGAAGGGAACCTGTCATTTCTTTCTACTTTAATAAATATCTTTGACCATCAGCTTGCTGATATCCAACTACTTGTCGATGAACAGCTTCTTTTGAAAAATAGATAAGAAAAGCCAAATATTGCTGTTGGCTTATGAACACTTTAGGGTGATCCAAGGCACCATTAGAACATTTTTAGAGGTCTGAAGAAAAATGTTTAAGATTTTAATTATTCATTTTCAGCTATTGGCATCTGAGTTAAAATTCTTATTATTTGTAAGTTAAAATAATAACACTATAATGAACTTTTTCATAAAAGATTACAATGAATAAGCCTATAAGAAAGACTATAATTAGGACTATAATGAATTTTTTGAAGTATGTAAACTGCTTTCCTTACAATAGATATAATTTGCTTCCTGTCTTGCTTCCAATAAATAATCTGCAATTATTACTATATACAGGCTGGGAGAAGAAGGCATAGACAGCAGCCCTGCAGAGAAAGACTTGGGTTTTATCATGGATGAAAAGCTAGACATGATCACTCACAGCTCAGAAAGCCAACTGCATCCTGGGCTGCATAAAAAGCAGTGTGGCCAGCAGGGCAAGGGAGATGATTCTCCCCCTCTACTCTGCCCCATCCATAGCACTGTGTCCAGCCTGTGTGTCTCCAACACAAAAAAGACATGGACCTCTTAGAGTGGGTCCAGAGGAGGCCAGAGGGCTGGAGCATGTTCTATGTGATGCCACGATGATTTTTTGCTTTTTCATATACTTCTCTTATATACTCTTTCATATACCCTTTTATATTTAGCTTTTATGTGTCCTTAGTGCTTTTAGCCCACATACTTGTAATTCCCTAAGTCTGATAACTAGCTTAGACCCAAAGTTCTGTTAGCCAAGAGACTGAACATCTTGGAAGCCTCACAGATGGGGGTCAGAAAGCCCCAGACACCAAGGTCCTCTCCAGAACACATTCTGTAAACCAAGATAGGCCCATCCAGGAAAAGGTTCCTCAGGACAGGGGCTTCTCTTGAGCTTCTTATTGGGGAATCTTTGATAGATGTGCTAATGTCCAAGGTCTATAACGGTATACGCGAATCACTCTGTGTGTGCATTTTCCCGGGGCGGGNCCACCTGCATGTGGCGCACCCGAGGATCCTTAAATAAATACCAAGGTAAAACCCTTTTTTCCCCTCTAACCATGTTTGGCTTTTAATTCTAAGCCCAGGGAAAGGCAACATATGAGGGCTGGCATGATCTATGAAGACAGGCTAAGAGAGCTGGGACTGTTCAGCCTGGAGAAGAGAAGGCTCCAGGGAGACTTTATAGCAACCTTACAGTACTTGAAGGGGGCTTATAAAAAGGAGGAAGAGGGACTTTTTGCTCATTCAGACAGAGACAGGACAAGGGACAATGGCTTAAAACTGAAAGAGGGCAGGTTTAGATTAAATGTTAGGAAGAAATTCTTTACTGTGAGGGTGGTGAGGCCCTGGAGTGGTTTGCCCAGAGATGTTGCAGATGCTTCACCCATGGAAATGTTCAAAGCCAGATTGGATGGGGCACTGGGCAACCTGGTTCAGTGAGTGGCATCCCTGCCCAAGACATTCTACGATTCTATGAACTTTGAGATTCAGTTCAACTGTACATGTTCTGAGGTGACTAAGTTATACTTCAGATAGACTTAATTTAAATGTTTTCTCTACTTAAAACATTTCATTATGTAGTTTTTTGTGGTTATCTAGTTTCCTTTGAATGGTTTGTTCTGTTTCCCCCTTCCAAAAATGTATGGTGTATTCCTAAGCTGTAACCTGGCCTTTGATCCCTCCCCTGTGAGCTTTTCATTGGTTCAAGACTTGGGCCCGCGGGCCCTTCCAAACTGTGATAAGGGAATGCTCAGAGGCACGGTCTTCCTTTCTGCTTTGGATCTTT
>WEIT01007514.1:10743-23413 GCA_013389985.1 Dryoscopus gambensis
CAAAGGTGTAGCCCAGAGACACTGTGGAAGCCCCGGTGAGCTGCTGCAGCCCCCCCTTCCTTCCACGGACCCACGGGGAATGTTGCCCCCAGACTCCTGCCATTGCTAGCTGGCAGAGAGGTAGGCAGGGTCACAGCAACAGTTTTTGGTTTAATATCTTACATCATGATATAACTTTGTTGATATCCTGTCCTCCTCTTTAAATTAACAAAATTACATTCATATTTCGATGCATTTGATCCAAAACAGGCATTTACTACTAGGTGTTTGGGTGTAAAAACTAAGGTGTTGACTTAAGTCTCTAAGAAGTGAGACTTCTTGGCATTCCTGTTTATAGGGATAATTTATGAACTTCATTTCTTCAGTTGAAATTTAGAGTGGTTTTGGTGAAAGACATATTTTTAAGTTGCAGAAGGAAAGTTTTGTGTTCTAAATTACTTGCTTAATGAAGTAATTCATTTGCTGTGAGGAAACAAACATAAATGAGTGAATAGATATCTTGATTTATAATCACCTCTTCTGCTAAGGCCGGACTCGTTTGCTTTGCTGGGTCATCCTAAAACCTGTGGGTAATTTGATGTACTGTAATCTGAGTACCAAAATTACCCCAAATCATTCTTAAAATACATGTGGATGTTGCTGAGTTTTTAATACTGAGTAGTAATAACTTGCCTTTTGGGGAGATTATGTCTCCTAAAACACAGCTTTCCATCACTTTTCTTAAAAAGTGAGAATTAGGCCTACTAGCAGATGTGAGTGAGTATGCAAGTAAAAGAACTAGTGACACACACCACACTTCACAAGGACACCGCAGATGTCTTTGTTAGAGATGAGGTTAGATGCCTTGTTTACTTCGCCCGAAGATAGTGCTTGAGCAAAGGAATCATGACCCTCTTGACCACTGTCTATGAAGCACTTGTGAACACTCAAACTCTTAGCCCCAGTGTTCACGCCTATCATCAGTATATTTTCTAGATAAGCAGTGCCTAAGCATCATATTGCTCACTGCCTTTATCTTTAAATTCAGTCCTGAGGAAACCGTAATTTCCCATCCCAAATACCATTTTATTTTTCTTCTGGAGTTCATCTTCAACTGCCTCTGGAGAAGTGATTTAATTTCATATTAATATGAAACAAGTGGAGCAGTCTTGTTCAAGTGTCTCCTTGCAGGCAACCTCCAAAGTACCACTCCTAGTCTGTTGGACTCTGATGCCTTGTACTACAGGCAGCTGCATGTTATGACCATGCCAGAAGGAGCAAATATAGTACATAAGCATGAAGGACCCTTGTGCTTTCCTACTCCACCAGATATGCAGTCTGACTCCAAGCTGAGTCTCAAAACATCTGGTCCGTGATCAAAGCCAAGTTTGGAGGATTTTTTTGTGGACAGGAGTAAACTGCATATTAAAGAAACCCAAGACGTACCTGCTAAAGGCTGGTCTGATCTCTTACATTGACTTTACCTGAACTGTTATACTGAGATATCAAAGAAAAGGTTTCTAAACTTCTGAAAGCCAAATTTATCAAATGAGAGCTGGAATACTCCAGGCAGACTTTGTTCTTGCGAGAAAGAATTCACTTCCTGCCAATTCAATGTCTTAGACTTAGTTACCCTTAGTCCCAAAAAATTATTCTTTGGACCTTTCGAAGGCCTGGCTCGGACCTTCCTGCCAATTCAACCGATTGTTCCTTTCTCTGCATGAATTGCAGCTTCCAGATCCGTACTCTATCTCTGAACTTGTTGCACTCCATTACCTCTTTGGCCATCTGTCTCACCAGCATACACATGGGAAGGAATGGCTCTCCTTCTTTTACTACCAGTCTCATCTAGTTTTCATAATGGATTTTAACAGTGTTGTGCACAAAATAAAAGTACCAAAATCAAAACCAAGTGCTTTTTATCATGTTTCCTTCACCTCCTTTTGAGGAGTGCATTCCTATCCAAGCTACCAGTTTATTACCATTTTCTGCCCTGCAATCACTCCACATTTTGGTAATTTAAATTGCTCCTGCAGACATTAAAAAATCTGAAGAATGTTCCATAACTGGGATTTCTAGTGTTCTGCAGTGTAAGATGCAGTGTGTCAAAGGGAGCTAGGAACAAACAGATCTTAATAGATGTATTTATAAGAATTCAAACAAAGTAGGAGTAAAGAGTACTCAAATGCAAAATTAAAACAGTGTATCCCAAGGTGTTCAACCACATAATTCAGCCCATACAATGGATTGAGTTAATCTTGGCTGTGGTTGACATTTTGCAGACACTTGATCTAAGATAATATTTATCCTGAACTAAGTCTTGAACATCTTTTTCATCTGCTAAAGAGAAAGATCCCCTTCCTTTCATCTTCTCTCACTTATCTTTGCAATATGAAATTCTTTCCTGTTTCAAACTTGAGGTGATAGTAAGTGGTGAGATATTACCTTAAGGCTTTTCCTTATTTCCCCCCAACAGCGTAAGTTAATTCTCAAGCAGTCCACATTTTGTATAACTCTTTAAAAACTTTTTGCCTCTCTATAGCAAAGTGAGATGACTTAAGAACAAGCTCATCATGTTTCAGTTTGAATGAGGTCGAAGTGTGATGGAACAAACCAATACCAGGATGCAAATAATAGTACTTCCTGCAATATGGAAATAATAAAGCATAAATAAAAAGAACAAATATGGCTTCAGTGTTCATTAACAATCAGTGTAAACAGGACTTTTTTTGGTTTAAAATCTTTTTGTGCTTTGGGTTTTTTGTTTGTTTGTTTTTAATAATTAGGCACATACCCAGTGAGAATCTTCTGTCTGAACATCTGTCTAATAACTCTTACACTTTAGGACCTTGTTGATTTTTGAACTACTTTTTCATTTTAACTCCATTTGAAGTAGAAGCTATATGTACTTTACAATAAGGCATTGCCTGAAACAAAGCAAATTTTTGAGACTGACTTGTCTCAAAAGGATTCTTGAACCAAGACAGATGATGGATGAACTCAAGAGGATTCTTGAACCAAGATGATGCCAAGGCATCATTAATACTTGAAATACACTAACTCAATCTATTGAATGAAAATGTCAATTATTTTTAAGTTATATGAGGAGGAAATGAAATAAAAACAGAATAAACTTAAATATGTACTCTCTAATTGCTGTACAAACTCATGCCTCATCCACTACACTTTAGTGTTTTATAGTCGCTAGTCTTGAACGGGAACTTTTTAATGAAACTGGAACATTATATGGGAAATAAATTCTGCTTCAGCTAAGGGGTGGCTTCTTAGCCTCAGGGTAATTTTCCTAACTCAAAGGGAAGAGTGAGACTTGTCCCAGAATTGACAGTACTCTTGCAGTCATTTCCTGCAGATGTAGAAAAACTAGCTTGAAGCCCAGGATTTGGGCACTGCAATCCTAGCCTTATATGAATTTCATAGTTACTTTATCAGTCACTGTTTCAGAGCACAGTGCTTGTGTGAGACAAGATCCAGTGCTGCATTCTGTCTGACAATGGCAGACACCTAGAGAAATAATGAAACAGGCAAATGCTGATGATACAATACAATCTCAGGTCCGGTGATTTCCTGAGATCAATGTTGTTTATTTGTTATTAGTAGCTTTTGAAGATGTTTTTCCATAGAGAACTTGTCTGATCTCTTTTGAGCTCACATAAACATTAACATTTATCATGTTCTTTGGCAAGGTGCTCCATGAGTCTATTAGCCGTGGCATGAAGAAATACTCCGTATGTGTGTGTAAACATCTCGATTTCATTTGTTCTTTTATTTGTTATCTTTGCCTTTTGTTAAAAAAATTGAAAAGATGTTAAGTTTCACTGTTGGAAAGAGAGAGATTCAAAATGCTTGTTTTCTGCCCACAGAAATGGTTTCCTGCCAAACACTGATTAACATTATATTGCAGACTGATGAAAATAATGGAGGCAGAAGAAGTCCAGTTCATACAATTGCTCCAAGGGTAATCCCCATGAATGTTCTGAGTTTAGAAAGACTAGTGAAAATATGCAGTTTGGGATTCTGTTTATAACAAATGCTTGAGCAACATAACTCATGGATGGTGTAGGCTGTATAGTGATGTAAGTATTGTAACATTTTCTTATACAACGGCAGGATGTCTGTTACTCAAAATGTCCACTGATTGTTAGTTTTCAAAACATATGGTTGAAGACAGGCACACTGATCAGATAGTGCTTTTGTACACTAAAAATACTGCTATTTCAATAACTAAAGCTAATGCCAAAACCTGTTCCAGAATGAAGGAACAAAAAAAACTTTCTGGATCCTTTTGTTACAGCCTGAAGGAAATATGCTCAGCACAAAAGCAGCTGTAATGCTGCAATAAAACACTGCTTAGGATCTTAACGAGAGCAGCAGTAAAAATGGTCGTAATACTAGCTGGTTTCTCTATATTAGTAAGGCAAATGGAATTGGGATTCCTTAGTCATCCAAATTAAACTGGACTCTACAAAGAATCTATGTGGAAAGAATAGTGTTAGGGTTAGGGTTATGGTTAGGGGCATGGGAAAGAATTTTTCTTTCCATGAAGATGATGATATTGGGAAATTTATATTCAAACACCTAGATTTTGTGCAGTGAAAAATGTATTTCAATGTAGTTTCTGCCTTAACTTTTATAATTGTATTTTTTTTTTAAGTGGGAATGGCTTTTTTTTCATCAAAGCACAGCTAATTAACATACTTAAAATGTTTTCAAGATACTTTTTTTTCTTTTACCGGCAGATAAGTTTTTTGCTGAAATTTCAGTGAAATCAGAGGCAGTGATAGAACAGGTTGGTGGCTGAAATATTATAGTGCTGTCCAGTTACAGTAAGAAAAGTGTAAACCTTTAACTAGGTTTACTCATACCAAAACCAAATAATATTAATGGAGAGTAAAGGTTCACTTTCGACATAACACATCTAATTTTTATTGAGCATGATTTATGAAAGATAGTTGAATGTAACACTACACAGGCAGCATTTGTACTACAGAAGTACCTGTGATTAAGAAAAAGTGAGAAATATTAGCTATGGGCTAAAAAGAAGGAAAATCTCCCTGATAGCCCTTGTAATTCTTAATGGAGAAGAAAGGGATGTTTGCATTTTAATACAATGTTGATGATTGAAATTCAGACTGAATCTGAATCTGGATCTGGTTCCTGGATCTGAATCAATCTGAATTGTTAATTCAAAGGAACAAGCTGGTTTTATACACTTCGTCAAGGCACAGCACCTCCCTGCATGGTAACTCTCACCACACAACCCATCCCGTGCTGCCACGTCAGCAAAGCACCTTCTAAATGTCCTTCCATGGGGCGATCATGCACTGTTCAGCCGCCTGTCAGCTTCCGGCAGGCTCCTCTCCATAGGGCTCTGCCGCAGGACACCTCCTCCCCCTGGGGTCTGTGCCGCCGTGTGCTTATCTTTCCCCATAATACAATACATGAAACCAGGATTTTGTCTTTTTCAGACTTACGCATGTAAAAGAAGAAAAAACAACCTCCACCCTAAGCCTTTATTCTCACATTCATGGAACTCTACTTCCAGGTAGATGAAAGAGACAGCTGTAAATTGCAGAGGCTGCTAATAAATCAAATTCCAATCCATGAGAGTTGGAAAAATTAACTAAGCTCTCCAGTCCCAGGTATTTCTACTTGTGCTCATTTGTAGTAAGCACATGAAGTGGATGAAGAGAGAGTGTTTTAATAAGGAAAGAAAGCAAAAGAACAATGGAAAAGTATATATACTAAAAGACAGTAATCCATTTCAGAATTATTAACAACTGCTCTACTGCTGTTAGAAGTTTTTCTTTCACGTTTTGTCTTCTTGCTGTTTTGGGATGGGTATTTCTGCCTTTTGCAGTGAGGTAAGAGCTAGGCTAGCCAGCTGTTTCAACATCTTTGTGTGGACTCACTCAAACTTTGTGATTAAGAGACATAAGGACTTGATCTCTTTCATACTACTAGCACAAGGTCTCATGCAGACAGCATGCCTTCATACACTGAGGCTTCATTTGTGCGTCCTCTGTATGGGCTACCAGCCTGCACTGATTTGGAGTTCCTGCACCCTGGCACTTATGTTTCGGCTTCTGTTAAATCAGGATTAGAACTTCTGAAACCTGTAGGTTCACAGGTGTCTGCCTCTTCTCTTTTTAGAGCTACCTCAAGCTGGCTTCCCAGCATTTACTGCAGCTGAGCTAGTTTATGAGCAGGACCCAGAACTTCTCGCCTTCCTTCCACAGTCCAGCCCTAAAGTGATACTGGCTCATTATTACTGTGAACTCAGTGTGTGGAAAAAACCCACAATTCATAGATGTTGTGGTTTAGGAATGGTATTCTCCAATTTAGTACTGCCACTAAAACCATGTGCTGCTTTGTCCCCCTCCGCCCTGTGCCTGCTGGAGAGGAGAATTGGAGGCACAAAAGGCAAAGATCACGGATTGAGATGAGAACAATTTACTGGAAACAGGAATGAAGTAAGACAGCAAATAGTGACAGCAACAACACTAATGACAGAAGGTACAAGAAAGGAACGATTCAAGTGGAAAATGCCCCTGACAATAGACAATACTGGATGGCTCTTTCTTCAACTATGGGACCGGGACTGAAACCCCTTCTCCACAGAAGGGACACCTTCTCCTGCTCCTGGTGATGACACGAGGTGGTATAGAATAATCTCCGGGTCCTAGCCATGCCCTCTCCTGCCTGCTGCAAAAATTAACCCTGCTCTGGCTGGAAACAGGACAAAAGGCTTTCTTCTTGAGGCGATATAAAGTGGCCAGCTGGTGATGCTAAATAAAGGGAACATCTTGAGCACTGCTGGTTGCTAAAAGGATGGTAATTGCAGTGTGAGCAGAGAACTGCCAGATGAGATCCAGAGAGATGGCAGGTGGTGATGATGAAGCGGACAGGCTACAAAAACCAGGGACAGAAAAAAATCTTTTGCTAGTACAAATGTTCTAACTGTTCCACTTGAACTTCTCTTTTATTTTTTGGATGGCAAACACACTGCATAATGCCATTCTTTTTCCTTGATAGCCAATTATTATTGTGAGCAGTTTTTGCCAAGCCTGTTAAACAACTAGAAAATACTTGATAAGCCTGCTTGGAAGTCTCAGAGGTCTGCAGAACTGCCATGTTTCTTTGAATCTCTTGGGTATACAATTGCCCTTCCCTGATGGAATGTTCCAGCACTAGTTTGCGACTTGCATGGTATTTTTGACATCATAGATCAGTCCTGGTGCTTATGTGCTGTGACTGCAAAAAAACATCAAATCTACACACTCTCTAAATGTCTGAGACATCTTACTGCTGGGAGGACAGAGAGAACACCTGTGATATGATTGTCCTGATAATATCCTCTGATCTATGCAGCTGGAGGAGCACTGATAAGTGCTCTGAAATCTCTAAACCTCTCTGATAAACTTGCTTTGTAGCTGAACTCTCCTATATTGTATCATGCAGTGGGGATGATGAGGAATCATTAATTAATCCCATCATAAGAAATTTTCAATGCTCTCATCTGGCACTATCTCACAGCTTGCTAGGGTAGTTTCCTGGAGGTAAAATGTCTTTTGCTCACATTTATGAGTAAATGATTATTGCTGACTTCTGACTCCTGTCCCAAGAAATGGCAAAGCATGTCAGAGATTTTCTTGGTGAATTCAGCAATGGGAGAGAAAGAAAGGTTACTTTTCTATGTCAGTGGTAAAGACAGTTTCTGAGATAAATGGGTGTTCAATTGCAAAAGACTGGAGCTTTGCAGCTCTTTCTGGAAGCTGATGGATCATGTACTTTTGAGTGTAACTCAATGTTCTTTTTGGATGCATCATCTTTGAGAACTAAGTGCCCCTGTTTTACAATGTTATTCTAAACTTAGTGTCATTCACTCTGTCATTAATTTTCTGTGGTGCTGTAACAGACTTGCTGGAAAATGTTAGTTTTCAGGAGTAAGGCAGGCTTCCATTAATTTAAAACTGCACAGTCCATTTTTCATATCTATACTTCAAATTATGGAAATATCTACCTAAGGTTATTTTTAAATGATTTATTATAAATTTTTTCCAAGCCTTAAACACAGAAAATTTTTCTGTTCTTCACTACTGAATTGTGGAACTCTGGTAGCAAAGGGGCAGAAGTAGCTTTAATGACACAGAATAAAATGAAACTTGGGGAATATAAGAAACTGCTGTCCTTTGGTTGAGGTTACTAGGGGGAGCTGCTGATGGCTTTCATTTAGTAAAGTGAATCATTTGCTCTTAATCATAACTAATAAAAGTTAACAGATGAATGAAGTATTTTCAGAAACATGTAATGTGCTAGTGAGATACAGTTTTAAAGAAAGTCCTCATTGCTCCTACTTTGTCTACTTGTACTAACATTCATAGAAGTAGTAACTCAATTTTCATTTTCGAATGCTGGTATTTATTTTATATCCACTTATAATGACAGACAGTGAGATACTCTTGGCTTTCAACCAGTGAACATGATTTTGACAAGACTGAATTTTTTAAGGGAGTGAAAAAATTCCCTTCTGATGTATATTGGATTTTGGTAAAATAATTTACTCTGGAATAAAGAATGTTGTTTGGTTTATCAGAAATTGATGCATGTCTTCCTGCTTGGAAGCAATGAAATTTTCTTGTTATGTAAGTGGAAGATTGATGTTATGTAAGTAGAAAGTTGGACCTGGAATAGATTTCCCAGTGCTTAGGCTTTGAGTCTCAGATAATGCAGAAGAGTTTAATTAGGTCACTGCAACTGTGGCTTTGGAAGCTTCAGGATCCATATACTGCTTAAACTAGATCTCTTTAAAACACAGGTGGTTGTATGCAATTGTAAGAGTATTTAAACAATAAAATTTTAAGTTAGAGTTCTCCAGTCATGATGAACTGCTGGTATAAGAACGAATTGTGGAGAGAGGCAATATCCCTTATCATACAAAACTCATATGCTTGAAAAAGCCCAAAAAACAGACTGGCATTAAAACTGAACTTCTTGTTAAATTCATTCTGAGGCTCCACAAATTATCTATTTTACTATATTTGTCATTCTTATAGAATTCTGGTCTTATTACCATACAAGTACTATATAGTGTTTTAAATTTATGCTGTTTAAATATCATATATGAAACCGTACATTAATGTCAAGTACACTATACAAATACAAATAGTGTGTTTATTGAAACTATCTAGAGAATTAAACAATTAGTGAGGAATATTTGCACCATGAATCATTTTAATTAAGCTACAAAATTATAGATGATACTGAATGGTGAAAATTAAAGGTAAGACTACAACTTCAGCATCATGCACATAATTTGAATTTATGAATAGTCATTGAAAGATTTAGACCAAATTTTGGGTTTGATTAAAAAAATGATAGAGCTGTGGAGGATAAGTAGAAAATGCAAGGAAAATGTGGCTTAAGTTCTGTTGAAGAAGATTGTTTTTTATCATGCTCTGATAAAATAGCTGTGTTGCTTTTCTTTCAGACTTAAAAATGTCTAGAACTCACTGCTGGGGAATATGCCCAGTGCAGGCAGCTCAAGGAGCAGCTGCAGAGCAAGTTGCAGGTTGTGCCCTGGGTGGGGGGAAATGGCTGGACCCCCCAGCAATAAGCCATGACCTGGCACCGACCCTTTGCCTAACAGAGGACAGAGGGACCTGTGGGGCTGGATGGCCAATCACCCAGAGACTCTGTAGAACCCAAATAAAAAATGAGAAGATCCCAGGCCCAAAATCACCATTGGAACATAAGGCACATATAAAGGGCATGAAGTGTGTCTAAGGAACATGTGCTCAGACTGTAAGGGTACAAAAACCTGCAGGCACGCAGCCTGACTTGTAATCATGTTGCTGCACCACAGTTAAATACCTGAAAGAAACCAGACGTCTGTGACTCTGCTACAGGAAATCTGGGACTGAACCAGTGAGGGAAACTTGCCTGACTATGTGTAGTGGGAACCAAGCAGGGCACTGCAGCTGCTCACTGGGGCTGCCTGCTGCGAAGGTGCTTTGGTTCCAGCAGTAAGTCTGGGGTGGTGCAAGTGGGACTCCAAGAATGGCTCCTGGATGGTCAGACAGGGAAGTTTCCTTAACAATGGGAAAGTGGCAGTAGTGACACTACACAAACTTCTGTATCATCCAGATACATACTCAAATTAGTAAGATCATAGTTGAAATAGAAAACTTCACTGTCACCAGCTCACTTAGTGTCTGTCTTGCGGCACCATACCACTTAGGCTTTAATGATCTTAGGGAACCTGTCCTGACCGACCATTCAGGAGCCATTCTTGGAGTCTTGCACCACCTAAGCTGGGACTGAGGCCCCTTCACAGCTACACATCCCACACTCACACCCTCAGACCAGGTTTCCTCACTGGCTAACCCCAGGTTTCCCTTATTGGTCTCAGACTTCCTGATCCTTGAAATAATTAAATTTTGGAGCAATTACAAAATAACAGCTCGAGCTGTGTGCCTCCAAGGAGGGACCCCAAACAAAGGAACCTCATGGCTTTCATACCCTCTAAGTGTAAGGATGGGAAAGTCTGGAGTCATCGGCTCCTGTGGTGCCTGGTCCCCTGGCTGGGCCACAGGTCCCCAGGCCCTTTGCTATGCAAAGGGTCAGCAGGTCATGGCCTCTTGCCTTGGGCTCAGGCTCAGGCTCCTGCCTCTCCAGAGCTCAACCTGCAGCTCACACTGCAGCTACACACTGAGCTATGGGCACTAAATATATTCTTTGACACCTTTGACATGGATTTGATGTTCAGCCTGTCAGCTCAGCACCTAGGAGAAGCAAAGTTTATTCAGCTGTCCAAAATCAGAAAGGAACAAAATGTCAATTTATTAATGATGCTGGCTTATTCAGTACAAACTCTACTATTTGGGAACTTCTCTTTTCATGCAGAACACCTTGCTAAACCAAGATCTGTCAAATTAAGCTGTAAGTTAATAGCCTTTCTGCTTCCTGCAGGCTTGCTGAGACAAGCTGTCTTAAAAAGGTGTGGGAGGCAGTTTTCAGAGTCCTGTTGCTAAACTAATGCATTTTTCTTTTGAAATATGAAAAGTAGAAATAAATTCTTCCAGTTTCTCATCAAAGAGAGCACTGTTTTTGAGCAGGTTGTCCTTTTGACTGCAGCTGAGGGACGTTTCCATGTATTATGTAGGAAAATAATTAGGTTCAATCAGCCACTTGAAAATCTTAATGCAATTTATTTTTTAATTTTTTTTTCTTTTTAAATTTTGCTTTATTTTGTTGGTACTTCACATTTTCCGCTTACTTTTGAGGTGTCTCTGGGCTGTCCTAAAATATCTAATGGTGCTGCCGCAAACATTGTATTACATTCTACTTCTATTAATGGAAAGTAATTGTATGTGATCTGTTAAAAGTCATAGAACTAGGCTTCTGCTGAAAATATTTTTGCTGCTTTTATGGATTTTTAACATTCGTGCATCAAATACATCGTGGTATATGTAGTAGTGACTTTAAAAATGTTACATGCATGAGAAACTGTACATGTATCTGTACTTAGAACATTTCTCATTTGTATGGAACAAAGAAATACTTATTTAATTTCAAAAGAATCTCTTATCCTAGAAGTACCCAGAAGAACATCCTGGTCCTTTTTATATACAGATGAATAAAAGTGTAATAGTTCATTAGCTCTGCCAGTGTTTTGGGTTCTATTTGTTTTTTCCTTTTTTCCTCTTCTGAAGTAAAATGAAGGACAATTTGTTCTGCTGTGGAAATCTGTTTAAAGTCACTAATTGCTTGAATAATGTATATAATTTTTATGCTAATACATAACATATAGCATGAGCACTTCTCATGAATGAGAAGTTCTGGGAGGTAAAGTGAATGACCATTTGAGGAGGAGCATGAGAAGGCAGGGATGGTGTAAGCAGTAAGCAGGCAAAAGCTGTGGTGTCTGGGTAAAGGTAGGAACAAGCAGTGGTTCAAAGACCGAGTGGAGGCCAATGAGGTGAGAAAGTGGCAAGAGGAAAGAGCACTATGTGCAGTTTTGGGAACGCCTGCTCTAAGCTGCAGTGTGACTCCTGTAAATCAAACTGTGTCAAGGCCCTGAGCTGTCACAGAATCACAGAATGAACTAGGTTGGAAAAGACCTTTGAGATCATCAAGTCCACCTGTGACCTAACCAAACACCTCCTCATCAACTAAACCATGGCACTGAGTGCCATGTCCGGTCTCTTTTAAAACACGTCCAGGGACAGTGACTCCACCACCTCTCTGGGCAGACGATTCCAGTGCCCAGTCAGTCTTTCAGTGAAGAATTTTTTCCTGATATCCAACCTAAACTTCCCCTGGTACAGCTTAAGACTATGTCCTCTCGTTCTGTCAGTTGTTGCCTGGGAGAAGAGACTGATCCTCACCTGGCTACAATCACCTTTCAGGTAGTTGTACAGAGTGATAAGGTCTCCCCTGAGTCTACTTTTTCCAGGCTAAACAACCGCTATATGTGTCATTACACATATGCTGAATTTAGAATTGCAGGCAAGAGTGTAAAAAGATGCTGTTTTAGACAAGTTGTTTCTAGGGAAATATCAGACTATGTGCGATTTTTAGTAACGTTAAGTGGGACCATATTTTTTCATCCAGGATCTGAAATTAGCTGTGACTTTATGGAGTAGAGGGCTGTGGTTGTGTATTTTCCTTT
>WEIT01007517.1:0-12930 GCA_013389985.1 Dryoscopus gambensis
AGCATAACTTGATGGTGGCCTATTGTGGCTTGATGCAGTTAAACGCCAAGCACACAAAATCTACTTATTTGCATAAGGGGAAAATAAGGATTATTGAGGAAAACGGGAAAACTACAAGGCAAAACAGGTCCAGACTTAAGCAGTTACAATATAAAGAAAGTTTATTGCTAACAGAATTAAAAGTAAAAAGAAATAACAAGAAATTAAAGCCAACTCCACTCTCTCTTAACCCCGTCTTTCCAACCAACTCATGCAAGGGAAAACAAAACATGGGCCTTGGTCAGTGTTACATTTCTTTAAGAGTCTTTTTTACGCTTAAGGAAAGGAGTTTCTTCTGCTATGCTGTGGCATTCTTCACAACTCAACAGTCTGCCCGGAAACAATCTGCTGAAGTGAAAAAATATCTTTCCCATGAAATCTTACAGTCTCTTCACACTGCCGGTCATGGGCCATAACATAGGGTTTAGTCTTTTAAGGATAGATTATTCTAGCCTGAAAACAAAGGCTCTCTTCAAAATCTCTAAAAGCCTTCCACAACATCTACGTCTTCACAGGCCATGCGTGGATTTTCCCCCCCACTATGTACTTATATGAATGATAGAGAAAAGAGTCTGTAATATGACAATCTTCACCAACGCTTGCAAGGAAAATTTTAAGCTCTGGCGCTGGAAGTACCTCCGTCCTCTTTTTCCACCACCATCTTGGCTTTGTCTCACGTGATCTCAACCTTCCCCTCTTTCTGATCTTGAAGTTGCCATGTTAAGTAGTTGATCTTGTTCGGGCTTTACATTGGAGAAAGCCCCACTGTATCCTGGCAGCTGCATGATGTCTTCCTCAGCTCGGCGCGAGTTGTGCTGGCTGCAGGGAGGCTCTGCAGCCCCCGCCGTCTCCTTGTGGGGTTGCGGTGGCTTCAGGTCTATCTTGGGCACTCAGTGTTGGCTGCGCTGTAGTGTGAGGCTGATCCCCGCTGCATGTGGAGCCGGGACAGCGTTTTCCCTGGCGGCTTTTTCGCCCCTGCTGCCACACTGGGGGAGAGGGAGTGGGGAAAGGGGGAAGCGCCCTGGCCCAGGCCAGGGGTGGGGCCCACAGCCTCTCCCTGGCCACCCCTCAGCACTAAGAGCAGGAACAAAAGGAAATTCCCGTGCTTCCGCACTCTCTAAATATGCAAATCGCAGAAGCGTGCCATTGGGTTAACAACTTGTCCGTCAACTAAGTTTCAACCTACTACATGGCCATATCAAGCAATATTTGCAGTTTTGTGATGGTCATAAGGTGTCTGTTCTTTGTATTGCAGTTCATTAAAGCATTAAGCTGGGTAAGTTCTCCTTCTTCCTGCGGTTCTTATGTGCGTGCTTGCACAAGTATTTCTCCGTGAGAAATACTAGATGTGTGACAGAAATCTGAAAGCATGATTTGATTAAATGGAACTTAATTATGCATCTAACTACTGTCTACATTTTATTTCTGCTACTGCTGTGTAAACTACAGGTTTTGTAGTAGAATCAATCAGTAATGGAACAAACTGGAGTAAAATGTGTGTAGTGATCTTTCCATGTAAGTCAGTCCTATGTACACGAATCTGATCTTTGTTAGTGCATATAATTTGCAATTCTCATATGACCATTTATAAATTTCTTAGAATTATGTCAATATACAGGTAAGTTGATTTTTAAAAAGCATTTGAAAATGTGGTCATACTTGCTTTGCAGGTAATTGAACTGGTGTCATATGGAAAAAAGATTCAACACTGTGAAATTATAATTATTCTGAAGATTGTTTTTTGGCTTTACTATATGTATTTATGAATAAAAATAGTACTCAGGGAACCTTAGACTCATTGTACCTCTGCTAGTGCTGAACTTTGCTTACACCAAAGCATAACTTGATGGTGGCCTATTGTGGCTTGATGCAGTTAAACGCCAAGCACACAAAATCTACTTATTTGCATAAGGGGAAAATAAGGATTATTGAGGAAAACGGGAAAACTACAAGGNGTTGATTTTTAAAAAGCATTTGAAAATGTGGTCATACTTGCTTTGCAGGTAATTGAACTGGTGTCATATGGAAAAAAGATTCAACACTGCGAAATTATAATTATTCTGAAGATTGTTTTTTGGCTTTACTATATGTATTTATGAATAAAAATAGTACTCAGGGAACCTTAGACTCATTGTACCTTTGCTAGTGCTGAACTTTGCTTACACCAAAGCATAACTTGATGGTGGCCTATCATGGCTTGGTGCAGCTTAACGCCAAATTACTTTTTATTCTCTTTGAACTTTTCAGTTGATATTTATTTATCACATGCACCAGTATGGAGCTGATGGTGTTCTGTCTTGTAGAGCTAAGAGATAGGATTACTTTGTTTCCGTAAGAGACAGTGGAAATAATTATCCACAGATATCAGGTATTTTAGTGCTAACCATGGTCTAAGGTTTAAGGTGTAATGCCCTTTTTTAATTTCTACCAGTTTTCTTTAATGGAGTTTGTTATTGATAGCTAATACTGTCTTTGTTCTTTTGTTTGGAGGTCTTTTGGGTTTTGGTGGTTTTTTTTGTTGTTGTTTTGTTTTGTTCTTTGTAGTTTTTGCTGGACTAAATACCATCTTACTAAATCATTAAGGCCGGTTTCCGTAGCCATGAGTTTATTTATTTGTGTGTGTGTGTTAACAAACAAAAAATGCTAATCTCTTACAGAAATTGGTTTGATGACCTCTTGGTTGCTTTTCTGATAGTTAAATGACTTTCAAAATGATGATTTTCACCACTGGTTAGTGTGGCAGGAATATTTTGGTATGTTTTCCTCTTTTAAGTCTGCTTAAAAATTTTGAGGGAAGAGACTCAGTGACTGTAAATTTTGGTAGAGGTAAGAAGCAGTGTTGCTGAAATAATAGTAAAAGACTTATGTATCAGGTGACTCACATCACTATGTATGATGAAGTAGCTGAGCACTGGATTTTATGGCATGCATTCAATATTCTGTGAAAAGTACACCAGTAAAAGAGAGCCCTACTCTGTGAGTTAAGGTATATATTTCACTACTGGTAACACATACAAAATGCAGGAGCTCAAATATTACAACGTGGAAATTAATATGTATTGGTGATCTTCAGACAATGGTGGTACTGTGTCTATGAAAGTCCGGAATTTCTGCTGTGAGCTTCCATAAAGCTTATTGGTCTTTCATGCAGCACGTCCATAAATCAGTGAGGTTTAAACAGCGCTGCCCTCTTGAACACCTGCTTATTTGCCTTGAGAAAATTCTGTAGCATTTTAAACATCACTTTATGACACTGTGAGTAATGCCTGCTCTAGAAACACTTGGAAGAGTCATTAAAGTTAAGGGTCTATCAGCATTTCATTATAAAGCTTGATTTCAAGGGGTTTATAACTCAGCCATTTAAAAATGCATTTCACTGAAACTTGTTATGTGACTTATTGTGTATTTTAGTGTTGGACAAATTATTTCAGGTGGTCTTTTTACTTGTGGGAGGAGGAGTGGGCAAAGATTGTAGGCAGAAGTAATTTTTCTTACAGAATAGTATTTTTCTTACCAACAACAAGCTTTAAATATAGGTATTTTATTTTCATACAAAATGTGTTTCTGATTATGTACTTTGAAAGATCTTATCATGTCATATGAACTAAAGAGCTTTCAGTTATCGTACTCTATATGTGCATCCTTAATGTAGATGAAATTTTCCAAAGAGAACTTTAGGAGACCTTATTTATTGCTTTTGGTTTTAACAAATGGTATTAGGTGCTTTGTGTGCTTATAATGACTTTATTTATAAGTACCATTGTTGTTTTAAAAAAAGTCTGTCAAGCAACATCTTTATTGGCTGCCAAGTACCTCAGTGTTACACTTTGTTCACTACCCATCTGATTCTTGATAGGAGATTGAAGGGTGACATTTGAAACACACAAACTGACTTTTTTGAGGACATCATATCAGAAGTAACTTTCTGAAGAAATTGATTAACAGAGTTTTCTGAAATCAAACAAAAAGAAATGAAACTTTTTTTACTCCTCTTTTATAGAATTTATATAAGGTGCTGTAATACATACCTTTATGGGAAGGCATGTAAAATGGAATAGTGGAAGAAACAGCTTTGTTCTGAGGTGCTGGTAAACATTCTAAACTTTAGAGATAAAACAGCACTTGAAATTCAAGACTAATCTCACTGAGAGTGGTTGTTAGTCCAAGATGTAAGCACAATATACCTTCAGCAGAAAACACTGTTATGTGAGTAGGCTATTACACTGTATGCCATTTTCAGTGTCAAAATTATCTGGAAATCTGTTGAAGGGCCGTAAAAGGTCATGGTCTTTACCCTGGAGGGTAAAGAAAATTTTTCTTTTTAGTAAGATATTTAGTTGTACTGTTACTTATGACTTTATGTTCTTTAATATGATATCTTGAAAATGTCCCTGATTATACGTGAGTGGGAAGCCATTTTTTATTTACTTCGGTGAATGTTGATTTAGAAGTTGTTTAGTATTTACTTTCTCTTTTAATTTGCTCTTTCAACTTAAAATCTGGATAATTGCAACTCAAAGCAGATGTTTGATCTTTATGTATGAAAGTGAATTACTTAAAGGATTCTATAAGGATTTTGCATTCCCTAATGGGGAAAAAAGGAATATGGATAAGTGGTGACTTAAATTGATCTAAATTTGTGTTTGAATTCAGTCAGCTGGCTGCAGAGCTGTAATTCAGTCAATAACTTTTTGCCTTGTCTTGGCTTCTATAGAACACATCCACAGCTTACAAATCACAGATTAGGGAGAGGCTTTGGTACATGTCATGTCTAATATGACTATTTGTAGGAAGTTTCTGGTGAGCGTGAACATAGGCAGCCTGCAGAACAGCTGTGACCCCATTCTGGATTGGGAAAATGTTTCATTTTCTCTTTTGTGCAGCATCAAAAGATAAGGTTCCAGTGCAAAATGATATAAATTCAAGCGTTCGTATTTATATGTATTTCCAGGTATATACTATAGAGCTAAATTACACATAGTATAAATATATCTTGTTTGTATAATGCAACTTTTTGAGTATCTTACCTCCTTTCTTGCTAAGCTATTTTTACAGATGCCTCTGAGCATTCATCCAAAATTAACTTTGCAGTCAACACTCAGGTAAATAGGTTGAAAACAGAAGTTGTTCCCTATAGGTTAGAGATTGCTTGTGTTTTTCTGTACTGATCTTATATTTTTGGCAGTCCAACTAAAATCAACTCTCATTTTCTCATTTACCCGTTGTCTCTAGCTGCCACATTGTTGTAGTATGCATTGATTATAGAGATCATCAAGGCTATAGAACAATGGCCCCAGTTCTCTACTTGCCTCCCATATCCCAGAGTCCTGTCAGTTTACAGACAGGCATTCAGCGTTTCTGTTTCACATGGCCTGTGGTGTTTCTGCACTGTCCAGTCCAGCTGAGCTTGAACATGAAATGTGTCACTGCGTCTTGGTTAGGGAGATGCTCTAAATGACCTCCAGAAAGCTGTCTAGTCCCTTATCACTGTGAACTCATTGTTTGCCTGTAAAGGGTGTACACAAAGTGAGTCAGTGGGAAACAGATCAAAGTAAAGGACATTGAAAACACAGTAGTATTTCTATATTGACCTGCCCTGCTACAAGGCCTTTCACAGACACAGAAACAGAGCTGTGTATCTCAGTTGCCAAGTGAGTGAAACACAAATTTCATTTATTTATTAAAAAAAGGTCTCTTACTGGAAATCATATTTTAATCCAGATCATGACAGCAAATGCATGACCAATCTCAAGCAAATGACACAATCAACAGTTAAGTGATGCTAGGTTAATTTCCAGGGTTAGACTGAAGCTAGTATTATTGTTGGGTCCAAGACTAGCAATAAATTTTGGAGATGGACCTTAAAATTTCATGGGTTTATGACCACTGCAGTTGTAATTTTGAAGTGTGTTTTCTGATCTGGGGCTTCTGTTGCATTGATCCCCTTTGCTACCATTTTCTGAGTAATCCCAGAATCACAGAATATGTCTGTGCAAAAGTAATGAAAACATGTAACAGATAGCTAGTGATTCATCCTAGCAAAGATTTAACTGGCTGCTACTAGCCAGTATACTTAAAGCTGGGATTAGATGCTTAGCAAAAGCATGAATGCATAGCTAAATATACATCAGCTGCTTAGTGTTTATAACTGTGATATTGCCTCTAGCATTACAGCAATGTCCCAGACAGAAAGCATTATAAATTCCCCATTACGCTAAATGTAAAGGGGTCTTTAGTGCTGACAGTGATTGCCCTTACATACACTTGCTTCATAGCTCTTTCTCCTTTAGGAGGAGGGAAAAGAAGTAAAAAATGCTAATTCAGCAATCTGTTGCTGGTTATATGACATTATAGTTGTTCTCATTCTTACCTAGTGAGATTTTCCTCCCAGTATTCAGGAAAGGCAACTTATAACACATCTGATGCTTACCCTTCTAAACTTCCTTCTAAACTCTTACTCCTAAATCATCTTCTGTTAATGATTTTCTGTTCAGTCACCAGGCACTGAAATATCTTGGGCTGAGGCTGTTCATTTTCTACTGTTGGTCTGGAAGTAAAGTCATGCTCATCTGCCACAGGCTCCAGACTAGAGCGTCCGCTGCCTCTGTGGCTCCCTCAGTACAAGACAACAGTACAATCTGGCTGTATTTTTTTCCTGAAAAGGGCAAAAGGGAGTGGAAAGCTAACAGTTTCTGTGTATTAGTGCCTAGGATTGACATGGTTTCTGATAAGCAAATGTATAGAGGTAAAATACAGATTTAGGTGTCTGTAGTTAGAATTCTTTTCTTTGTGCCATAGAACACAAGATGACCAGAAATAATAATGATAAATGCTCCGTCATTGTCTTGCCATTGACTTATCCTCTGTAACACTGGAAGGAAAAAGACACATCAGTAATTGCCAATTAGGCTGACACAAGCGTAAAAGTTTCTGATGGCCAGTGGTATATTCTTATCTATTCTGCTTTCCTTGACAGCCTTAATTCATATTTAGAAGCTCTTAGGATGATGATTCACTTTTGAAAGCTGTACATATGAGCCAGTGCTTGGTCCTCAGCACCATTTACTCCCCCTGCAAATATGAAATTCTGTTGACATGGAAGCTAAAGTCCCTGTGGCAGTGACTCATTGTAGTTCCTGTTTTCCAGTACCTATAATTTGCTGCCAGCTGTTTTTATCTGATCCTTAATTATAAGGTGAGTGTCTTCCCTCTGAAATGGAGGAAGTAAATTATTTAACTCAAGTCACTGAACAGTCTTCACTGACATGCAAAATGGATCCATTTTTTCATAAATATTTTTCCTGAGATTGGAGTGTAAAAATGCCTGTAATATCCATCTGAGAGAAGCATCTGACTACTCTGGGTAAGTTCCTGCTATTCTATTATAAAAAATCATCTGACTTCAGACATTTATTTGTCAGCTAACAGTTATGCCCCATTTTCAGAAATTTTAAGAACAGTCACAAATGGAAGGTTGAGGAGGCTATAGAAAGATGAGGGAATGGAATGTATTTATATTTTTCCTGTCCAGCATAAAACTGGAAATGCTTCACGTCAGCATTTTAAACAAAAGCCCTCTTTGGAATGGCGATGTGCTCAGCAGCACTCCAGGAAAGGTGCAAATGAAAATATAACAGATGGTAGGAGTAGCTGAATACTGAATTCTGAATTTCTTTCATTTTATGCACATGTATTCACAGGTCATTCTATCATTTTATAAATAATGGAGGAAATTACTTATGTTTCCTTACATAACACACCAAGATCACAGAATAGTCATTACATCATCTGACTTTCTGAGTGCAAAGTACTTTATAAAAACAAACGTGCCTGTGGGACACTCCCACTTTATATAGGCCCTTTTAAAGAGTTTTCCAGTTGCTTTTATAGAAATATATTTGGGTTTTCTTTTAAAAAACCTGGAATTTATTAAAAAAAAAAGACAGGCAGTAAAGGTAGGAACAGAAGACTCAGTTCTCACTGTTAAGGATAAGACATGCACAGGATAATGCAAAATGGATAATAGCATGTATGACTTGTTGGGAAGAGGATACAGATACATGAATGTGATATGAAGGCAAAAAGTAAAAAGTCTTATATGTCATCTATGTACTTTACTCTCTTATTCAATGAATACTTCTAATTGTGGATCCAGAGAACCTATCCCTACTGTTTTTCTTGCCAAAGTGAAGTACTCAAAAAATAACCCTGATGAGCCCTGGTAAGGGACATTGTCTGTGCTGGAGAGGAAAACAAAAAAACCTCAGGGACAGAATGTACTAAAATGCCCAAATTTTCATCCTTACTCATCTTAAATGACATATTGGGAAGGTGGACAAAGCCCTGCTCCACATCAGGTACATGACCCTCTTTCTGCTCAGCACCCCTTGCTCAGCCCTGGCATGCCTCCCTCCTATGCATTGCAGCTCCCAGTGGAGCAGAGGGAAAAAAGGAGGCCTCCCCATGACTTCTCCATCCTGGAGCTCTCACGATGATGTTTGTGCAATAGGGACAAGCAGAAGCTGCAAACAAAATGAGCCCGGCATCATCATTGCAGCTTTGGGCAAGGTGGCAGTTGGCAGAGGAACTGACCTGTCTCTTCAGGGTGGCTTTTCTTTGCAAGGATCAAGGTGTCAGCTGACACATGGTCTGTTGCTTGAAGTGCTGCACTCAAGTGTAGCAGCCCTCCACTGCCAAAGGTGCTGGCTGCCCTCTCTGCAGAAGCCACAGTCATTGCTTGGGAAGGTGACCCTGCAGAGGTGTGAGACTGGACAGGGTTGCCAGTGACAAGCTCTGGGACAGCACCAAAGGTGAGGGCTTTATGTCTGTTCCAAGATGCACCAAATCCAGTGGAGAACATTTCAAGGGCTTATACACTCTTGCCTACAGCGCAAGGAATAAACAAGAGGAGCTGAAAGTTTTGGCTCAGTCCCAGACCTGCAGGACTGGCTTAAGTGAGACTTCTTGGGAAGAGTCCTGTGGCTGCAGTGCTGGGATGGACAGTTATAGACCCTTCAGGAGAGACAGGCAGGGCAGGTGGAGGGGTCAGACGGTACAGTGTTTGCAGCTGGGACTGACATTAAAGGAAAGGCAAATAAAGCAGATGTTGTTGTAGGAGTTTACTAGAGATCAGCCAGCGAGGATGTTGGCACTGATTTACTAGTCTATAGGGACTTAAATCCCTGCTCTAAATCAGTTCTCCTTGTTCTTCCACTACAGACCTTAGTTAAATTCTCTCTCCATGCTTCTTATGAGCCCATTTTAAATATTAAAAGGTCACAATTACCTCTTCCAGGAACCTTCTTTTCTCTAGGCTGACCAACTCCAATTCTCAGCATGTCCTCCTCCCTATAATCATCGTCCTGGCTGTGCTCTGGACTCACTCCAACAGATCCATGTCTTTCCTGTGCTGAGGACCCCAGAGTTGGACACAGCACTCCAGGTGAGGTCTCAGCAGAGCAGACAGGCAAAATCCCCTCCCTCACCATGCTGGCCATGCTTCTTTGGATGCAGCCTAGGACATATTTGGCTTTCTGGGCTGTGAGTGCACATGGCTGGGTCATGTCTAATTTTTCATCCACCCGTATCCCCAAGTTCTTTTCCTTCTCTGGTCTCAAACCCATCACCTGTACTCAGACTGGGTATTGCCCTGGGCCGGGCACAGGATGTTGAACTTGTCCTTGCTGTCTTTTAGAAAGTTTGCATGGGCCCAGTCCTCCTGTCCAGAAGCATATAGAAGATGATTTTTGATAAATGTGCTAAGGGAACTGAATAGGGAAAATACACTCCTAGGTCTGTTGTTTCTAACTGGAGGTGCTCTGATGGGTGAAGTGAAGATTGGTGGCTATCTTGGCTACAGTGATTATGAAGCTGTTAAGTTTAAGATGTTTAGCACTATGAAATAAGCTGTCAGCAGAGGTGCTACTAAGAGCAGGCTTTTGGCTGCTCGAGGAGGTAGTTAGTAGGGAATCTGCTTTTAAGGGTTCTGAGTCCATAAATACTGGGGACTTTTTAAGAGCCACCTTTTAAAAGAGCCCAGGAGAAGGCAATTCCCAAGTTTTGGGAATCAAGGATGTGGAGCAGAAGGCTGGGTAGGCTAAATAGGCAACTGAACACTGAACTCTGAATACTGATTCTGAATATTTAGGTGGAAAGAAATTGTATGTACTTTAAAAGCTTGTCAGGCTACACAGGAGAATTACAAAGATGCTATTTGTCACTAGGGAGAAAATTTGTATGATGAAAGCTCAGTTGGAATTGAAGTCAGTCAGTATTGTGGTGGGTAAAAAATAGGCTTTCTAAGGCATGTTCAGGGTAAAAGGAGGATGAAATAAAACATTGGTCTATTACCTGATGATGTTAGTTTTCACCTCACAGACAGAGGTGAATGAAGATAAAACTGAGGTATTTCATGCCACCTTTGCCTCTGTCCATTATCATCAAAAATGGGCCCTGGAACCACAGGAGCCATCAGTCTGAGCCCCATGACTGGGAGAGGGATAGACTCACAGTTGTTTATGCAGAATTTGCTGCTGCAGCCACTGTACATAAATCTATCGGGCCTGACTGGATTCATCCCAGGGTACCAAAAGAACAGGACAATGTCATTGCAAGACCTCTCTCAGTTACAGTTTTTGGAATCTGGAGAGATCCTATCCCTGCTGACTGGCAGGTAGGAATTTTCAGGAATGGCTGGAAAGATGACCCTTGTAATGCTAGGCTTGTCACTCTCACTCCAGTGCTTGGAGAAGATTATTATGGGAGCTGCTGAAAAACACTTGAAAGACGGGGCAGTCATCAGTCAAAGGCAACAATAAATTAATGAAGGGAAAGTCATGCCTTACTAACTTGATATTCTTTGACGATAGAGTTACCTACCTAGTGGAAAAAGGGAAGGCAATGGGTTGTTCGGTTGTTGGGTTTTTTGCATGTTGTTTTAGTTTAGTTTAGTTTTGTGTAATTTAATTTTGACACTATCTCTCACAGAATCCTTCAGTACAAAATTTCCAGCATGCAGCTGGACTTGTACATAATATGATGGTGAAGAGCTGACTGACAGATGGAGCTCAAAGAGTTGTAGTATTTGGGCTAACGTCTAGCTGGTGGCCTGTCAGTAGTGGTGTTCCCATAAATTTTAGGTTTAATTTTAGGGCCAGTTCTGTTTGGTTGTTTTGTTAATGACCTAGATACAGGAGTTGAGTGCACAGTAAGTAGCTGCAGGCAATACTAAACTAGGAGGAACTGTTGATACCCTCAAGGATACAGGGACCTTAGGGACAGATCTTGATATATTAGAATGCTAGACAGTCACCAACTGTGTGAATTTTGGCAAGAACATATGTTATATTCTGCACCTGGGATGGTGTAATCCTGTATGTACATATAGACTGGCGGACAGGTGGTTACAATCTTGCAGAAAGGGATTGGTGGTTTTGGCTGGCGGTTATATCAATGTGAGTCAGTGATGTGCCCTGGAGGTCAAAAGGGCCAGCCATATCCTGAGGTACATTAAACACATTATAACTGGTCAAAGGAAGTGATTGTTTCACTCTGCTCAGTGTTGGTGTGGTCTCACTTTCAGTGCTGTGTGCAGATTGCGGTCCACAATGTAAAGGTATAAAAATGCTACAATATGTCCAAAGAAAGACAATAAACATGGTACAAAGACTAAAGGGCATGACTTATCAGGAGAGGCTGAGGAGACCAGGTTTGTTCAGCCTGGAGAAGAGGAGACTGACTGGAGACCGCCTTGCAGTCTACAACTTCGTCATGATGGGGTGTTGAAGAGGGGTTCTTATCTCTTCTCTCTGGTATTCAGTGATAAATTTCAAGGGAATGGCTTAAAGATGAATCATTGGAAGTTCAGACTGGATATTGGTTCTTTGGATTGGAATGATTATTCTCCGAGATGATGGCCAAGCACTGGAACAAACTCCACAGAGAAGTGGTCACTTCAGCAAGTCTGTTGGTGTTTAATAAATGATTGGACAATGCTCTGGGATATATGGTTTAGTTTTTAAGTTGCCCTGTGTGGAGCTAGGAGTTGGACTCAGTGATCTTCATGGGTCCTTCCAATTCATGATACTCTAAGTACCTTAACTGCACTACCTAATTTGTAATTGAGATTTGTGGACACAAAAAATGTATTTTCCTTTTCTGCTTGCACCTGTGTGACAAAAAAGGCCTTAATTTTGTTGTCCTTGAGGTCACTTAACTCCAAGATTGCATTCTTATTCTCCAGGGTTATGCATTCTTCTTCAACCATTCTTTTCAGTTTGCAAGCCAAGCTTTGAAAAGTTAATATGTCATTCATTTCTGTTCCTTTGTGGCAGACCAGTACTACACAAGTGGCTTACATTGCTCAAAATTATTTTTAAAAAAAGGGCACCTTAATCCTTGAAGCTGATTTTGGATTAGAGTTTGGCAATGAAACCATACATTCCTCATGCTTTCTGAGGTTTTGTTTGCCGAGTCTGCTGTGAAAAATTGAGAAACTAACCTTCAGTGTCTCATATGGGTAGAACATTGGTTGTGGTGTTTTGAGGGGGAACTTGTGTCTATGTTCACATGTTCTTTTGCTTGTGGATGCAGCATGTTCAGATCTATACTTCTGGGTTTTCATATTAGGAAGTAGTGAATTTAAAATTCTGATGGAAAGTGATGGAAGTGATGCTTGGGTTTGGTTTGACTTTTTTTTTGTCAAATGGGGATTTGCTTATAACATATAGAATGTGATGTGAACTTGAGGGCGCTTGAGGGTTTTTTATGTGGAAAGACATCTGTAATGATGGGAACACCAGAATAGGATTTATCAATCCTGGTAAACCCACTCATTGATTATGGTGAGATAAACCAGGCTGGGAGGTAGTTTAACTGGCTCTTGCGGATCTC